>JAOTQE010069791.1:0-15613 GCA_025631205.1 Nesometra sesokonis
CTTTAGACCAATATCGTATAAACTGACCAATGAACGACGAGAATTATAATGTCATCCTATGACATTTCCTTCTTGTAGGCCCTACTTATAGTGTAGGAATAGGCCCATATTAATTTAATGAATAAAACTAAAAGTTTATATTCAAGTTATGTCAGGTATTCAATACACCATCCTCATCCGTGGATCTGTACTGCATTTTACAATGTTTAACATTTTTTTTAAATAAAAGTAATGGCATTTTTTTACAAATTCGGCCCCTACCCTTTGAGTTTTCAAAACGTGAAACTAAAGATGCACCATGATTGAGCGTACTATTATAAACTAACTTATATTTTCAAAAAAAATAATACGTGCTCTATTAATTAAACAACTATCAATTATACTGTTATAACAAACAGTAGAGGACGATAATTCGGAGGCGTATTTAAGCGAGGGTTGTCGTGCCGGCTCTGCCCCTCCCCCTTTCTGAAAGTAAAATATATTAATAATTATTAACATTGTCTATAAAACGGAAAAAAATAATCGGCATTAATAAGACAAGAATGAATCCCTTAGCACGCCCTAGGGCTATTTCCGGAGACCTAAAAACCAAAATTTCCCGGGGAGCATGCACCCAGACCCTACAACATTTTGACTCTCCATCCCCCCTCCCCCTTCCGAGTCTGTATCCGCCCTTTTAATCGTTTATAAACAAATATTTATTGTAGGCCCATATTAAAAAAGTATAAAACACTATTGATTTAAACTGAACAATTGTACCGGTAGTAATTTTACAATACAGTACAGTATTCTGTAAAACAAGATTGATAAGTCTATACACAATATAAAAAGTTAAAAGTGGACATTATTACACGGCGTTTATAAATTCTGTAGAAAGATTTTGCGCAAAATAAGCATATTCACCAACAATAACATGACACTGAAACCATAGCAACCGATCCGGAAGGATTTTAGAAATAAACGTCATAATTAACGTGGTTTGCATTAAAAAAAACTCAACTTTCGTAACCGTCGTAAGGACGACTGACTTTCGTGTGCGATGAAAATTTCAACTTTCGTAAGCGACGTCTAGCTCTGCGGCCCGACACGATTAAAGGCGACGTTGCCGACGTTTTTTGTTCAACTTCGCGTAACAGTCATAAGAGACGTTAGATCGTAAGCAACCCTGCCTTCTTACGTCGACAGGAAACCAGGCTTAAGCCTCCATACACCTTGTCTTCTACACTCAGTGAATGCACGCATTCCTGTCATCAAGGCAAAATAAAATAATCACTAGTAAAGAATAAGTTATGGATAATGTTTATTTGTATGGTTCTACAGTATTTCATTTTCAACAAAATTATTTTTTCCTAAAACCAGCTGATGAAATCATTAATAATATTAAATAACAACATAAATTATAGGTATTCAAAATAAAGAGATTCCATTTTAACTTAATGTTTTAGCTAATTGAGTTAAGTTAACATGCGTAATTAGTTTAATAGTAATATGAAAATTCATCAAAATAAACCAGTAAAACTTACTTTTTTCAAGACAGTTTCCTTTTAGCTGATCAGCTAAACATCATCAGTTGTCTTGTTTTAAGCTGTCTGCCTAGAACAACATCATGGGAGTGGCGCTGTAGCTTGGTGGTTAGCATGCTTGCCTTCCAATCCCGAGGTCCTGGGTTCAAACCTGGCTGAACGCTAGGTTGGTTCCCATGACTTAACAACACCACTCCCTAACCCTTATTATGAGACTTAGTTTAGAAAGCATGACGTAGTTCTCATCCTGTAAGTGGCGAGTTAACTTGCTGTTGGATGTGACACGAAATAAAAAAAAACACAACTGACGATTGTTAATTAGCTGATCAGCTTAAACAAACTGTCTCGATGAACTTTCATTACTACTACTTTGAAACCAGATGAAATTGTTTTCACACCTAATTCCTTTAAATTTGAAATACTTTTCAATCCTTTGTTATGCTTCCTCCTCACTATCTTCTATTATGCACAGATTTTTAATATATTAGAGTAAAAATCCAACAAAATCATCTTCAGTTTAGTAGCCATAGAGACAAGCTGAGTTTAAGTCAATTTATAAAAATGGTAATCTGTATTTTAAATCCCAGATGATCATGTTGTCTGAAATATACAAAATCCATAAAATTGTCATTTTTTAGGATTAGTGAATGTTGTATGTTTTTATACAGGTTGGTTTGACCAAAAAAATTCATTTCATAGTTTTGAATTCATTTTTAATTATGTAATGTACAAAATTGAATATTCTGGAAAAACTACTCAACAAAAAATACTATTGTTATGCAATCAAAAAAATTTCAAAACAAGAAACATATAAAAGTTTAATTAAAGTGATTAAAGTTTTTGTTAGCCCAGACACTTTTCTTTCAAGTTAAGCAGTTGACACTCGTAAATCCAGAAGGTTCACATCAACTTCAAGTAAGAAAGTATAATGCATACCCCAGGCAATGAGATAACCGCCATCGTGACAAGATTCAATATTTCAACATAAATTATTTCATCATCTCCTACACTTCTAGTAAAGTATAATACATACTCCAAGCAATGAGATACATGCCATCTTGACAGAATTCAATATTTCAACATAAATTATGTCATCACTTCCCTTCTAGTAAAGTATAATACATACTATATGCAATAAGATACACACCATCATGTCAGAATTCAATATTTCAACATTATGTCATCATCAAGTATAATAAATACTCCAAGCAATGAGGTACATGCCATCGTGACAGGATTCAATGTTTCATCATCAGGAATGAAAGGTCCACTAATCAACTTCAAGTAAAAAAGTATACATACTTCAAGCAATGAGATACAGTACATGCCATTGTGACAGGATTCAATATTTCAACATAAATTATGTCATCATCAAGAACCATTAATCAACTTCAAGCATTAAGAAAGTTTAATACATACCCCAAGCAATAAGATACATGCGCCATTGCTTCAACATTAATTATGTCATCATTACAAATGATAATGATCAGGAATGATGACATAAATTATGTTGAAATATTGAATCCTGATGACATGATCTAATATAAAATAAAAATTACTGAAGCAAATCAATTTCTTAGAATTATGTGACAATGTAAATACATATTCACTTTACTTTTTGGAGAAGATATTGAACAGGTTTTCACATTTTATTTATTTCTTGAACTTCATGAAAAGAATCAGTTCCTTAGAATTATATAACAATAACGGAGACTTGCACAGTATGTCTGCTTTCTTTAGAAATTAGCATATTATTATTTTGCTGTTATTTCTTGATGTTAAAGTGCCTCATGCCAACTTATTATCATATCTCAGGGGATGTGAAACTTGATCTGTTTTTGTGGGAGAGCATCAGAGTAATCGTCATTTGTTTTTTTCTTTAATGACTGCGGAGAATGAAAGAGGACTTGGAGCAGACGACAGTACAAAGGTGAAAGAATAATGATACATATTCTGAATCCTGCGAGAAAACACGGAAATGTTCAGTTTAAATCAAGCAAAGCCTTGGAGGGATGATTACGCTTTGATGGCTTTAATAATGGCTACTTTATGGATTTTGTGTCCTGTGGAATTTCTTGAAATTTGGAAGAAAGAATGCAATTAATAAAAACCGTTTTTACGCAATTATTATTCTGATGTTAGTGTGTGTTGTATGTGGTAAATGAAATTAAACTATTGATATTGTTGGCACAGTTTAAAAATCCTAGTAAGGTCATTACAAATATTAAAAAGGTTATTTTGCAATGACTGTTATTTTGAATATAATGGATGTTTTTATGAACGAAATTAAGTTGATATTTTCTAATATTGCTACGTTTCCAATAATAATAAGAATAAATTATTTATGTTTTATTGTCTACATGGAAGAAAATAAATGTATTTTTGAATTGAATTTAATTTAATAGGTGGAGTTATTAAGTACAAATAAACACTGTCTGCCTGTGCTCAACAAAGAGGAGGTAGAATAATGAGAGTATCTGTTCACTAGATACACTTTTTTAAATTTTTTGTCAAATCCAACTGCAGGTTTTCTTACCACAGGATGAGATCTGCGGCATATTTTCTAAACCAAATCTCAGTATGAGGCTTATAGAGTGGTGATGTGAGGTTGTGGGAAATAACCTAGTGTGCAGCCAGGTTCAAACCCGGGACCTCGGGATTAGAAGGCAAGCATCCACTAAGCTGCATTAAACTGATGTTATCTCTATTCATTTTGTATTTTTGTTTGTAAAGGCTGTCTTATATTGCGTACTACTACTAGTAAGATATACCTGCCAACTCTCAACACTTAATGCACAAGTCTCACTTTGGGACCTATCTTGGAGATCTCATAACATACAGTACATAATAATTTGGCAGGTAAACCTAGGGGATTCAGTTGGTTCACCTTGTGTTGTACAGTAAACTGAAGTGAAAGACCAAAATATCAGTAATTAACAGAAAATGTTTATTTGTAGTAATAATTTCTACAAAAAAGATTTTTAAACAGTTTAGTTTGTTTCTAGACGTCAACCTAATACCTGTATGTAAAAAAATCCAGATGTCTGCCCTAGCTGTTGGTGGCTGCTCATTTCATTATTTTTTTAAAAATAAGCCATAGCCATTGGTAATGCTTCATTTTAAGAGTTGTTTTTGATCATAGATTTTTGTATAACATCAGATAGTCATATAGGCATTTAGGCACAAGAGTAATCGATGAATATATTATTAGTCTGTAGGATTTGCATTCACTTTATGCCTATGTAAGAAAGTATAATGCATACTCCAAGCAATGAGATACATACCATCGTGACAAGATTCAATATTTCGACATAAATTATGTCATTTCAACATAAATTATGTCATTTCGACATAAATTATGTCATCATCCTGATGATGACATAATTTATGTCAAAATATTAAATCTTGTCACGATGGCGTGTATCTCATTGCTTGGAGTATGCATTATACTTTCTTACTTGAAGTTGATTAGTGGACCTTTTGGATTATGCCTATGTTTTGGTAGACATAAAATATTTTATATTTGACTTTATGAAGATTAGAATTATTATACTTTATAAGATTAATTTGTTTTAAACAATTTTCAATTCTCCAAATTAATAGATTGTTCATTGTTTGTGTATTTATTTGGTGTATTATAAAAAATGTATGTTGCCTAAGCACGATCCAATCCAAAATTTTGAATACTGTATATTTCCTTATGTTTTTGCCAAATACCTTAAATTATCGTGAAAATTTTAAGTAATACATAACATTTTTTCAGAAATTGTGAGAATTTTCAGGATTGAAACTACTGCTATTTATTGCATATATTTTTGTTTATGATGTAATTTAAAAAAAGTGTGTTACCCACGCACAGCAAACTCCAAATATTAGGGTCAGCTTTTTAAAAATTTTTATTTCCTAAATTTTATTGGATAAATATATAATATTATATTGGATATATATATAATATTATCCCGAAAAGTTTAAGAAATACATAAGATTATTCAGGAATTGTAAGAAATACTTCAGCTTATCCTAATATTTAACTGTAGGAATAAATATATGTTAATTTATTGAAAATACAGGAACTGGTCTACTTAAATAACAAATACTCCTATCTCGATGAGCACCAGTTCTGTGCCATCCTCCGAAATGAAACTTATTTTAATTCATTGTTTTCTAAAAAAATTTTACAAGTTTCTGCATGTACATTATTCTCTTCTAAAACACTGTTTCATTGTTGACTCTTAGTTGGCCGATAGAGTAAAACGTTTGACATGGAATCTAAAATTACGTGTCCTATACTTTTTTTACAAGTTTCCAACTATTTATTAGTTCCTTCTAAAACTCTGTTCTATTGTAGAGTGTTAGCTGGCCAACTGGGTTAACCGTTCGGCTTGTAATATGAGATTCCAGGTTCAAGTCCTGTTTTTGTTTTTAAAGTTTCCGACTGTTCATTTGTCCTTGTAAATCATTGTTTCATTGTTGAGACTTGACCCACCGAGTAAGACGTTTGACTTCAGTTCAGAAAACAATGCAGTGTCTACCATATTTTTGGAGCATCACCAAAAAAGATTCTTTACTTAAATTATTAATTAGACTGGTTCTTCTAGAGCTCCGTCTAGGCGTTGCTAACATTTGCAACAAATACAAGTTTAAAAAATATTGTGCTCGGGGAGCATGAAGGGTTTTCTAATCATCAATTTGTTGGTTTTATGTAGTGGAGGTCTCTTTAAAAAATTTCTATTATTTTCTTTTTTTATTCAGATACAGTGTCATATAAATAAAGGTGCATACGGTGAGGTACTCAAAGTATTCAAGTCCAATGAACCTTCTAGTATATTTGCAATTAAGGTGAGTCAACTAAATTTATTTTAATAACAATTTATTTACTTTTTGTTGATGGGGTTGTTGATGTTGTTGCAAGCACAACTTTAAAAGCGTCCAGCGTCCCCAGTGTTGAACGGACATGCTTGAAATTTTATACATAAATTAGACGTCATTTCCAAGAAATTTTCATTGCCCTTTATTTTAAGTTACACACAAGGTAACCCGTAGACCCACAAAACAACATGTTTCATGAAGTAGTGTAAAGTACGGTCAATATCATCAAGTGCTTGAGTGGCTCGGTCGGTTTAGAGATTTTTAAAAATTTTTCTTCGAATGAACATTCTGATTAATTACAATTATTTATCGTCAATTTCCTCTTCCAAACAGTTTTCCTGCAAAATCTACATAAAAACGTTATAACATTAAATCTACTAGTGCTGCTAGAGTAATAAATGAAAGATGCTTTTACACCCCAAAATCACAGTGGAAGTGCGGACCTGGTGAGCAATCGCTCTTGTTGAGCATCATACTTGCACATTTATGTCTTTCACTAATGTTCAGTAAGACTGCAAGTCACAGTTTTTTTATAACTTTATACATTTCAAGTAGATACACATAAATCACTTCTTCTAAATCAGGTTACATGTATTGGAATGAGCTGTCTGTGTACAATGATTGAAAATAGAGACAAAGTTGATGTATGGATGATACAAGAAGATGAGTAAATTGAAATTTCTAAGAGACACATGAGGAAGAGCTGATAGACGAGACATCCAAGCCAATATATACTACTGCTAAAAATAGAAATGGCATTATTATCATAAAGATGACATGAATTTCATAAGCTATGTTATAGTAAATAACTAGTTACTAACTTCATTTCAGTGACTGCAAATATAGAAATTAATAATAATCAATATTCATCTCATTCAACAATATTGAGACGAAAACAAAAACAGATATAATGCCATCAGATGTCTTGTCATATCCCGTCTATACTATGTCAATTTTCTCTTGTTTGATCCGCAAGAGAAAGATCTTTAAAGCATTTGCAACGATTACAAAACAAGGCTGCTCGGCTAGTATTTCCTGTGGATGGTATCAGCCCTCTGATGGTCGGATGTACACTGACTCCCTGTTCAACAAAGAATTAGGAATAAAATTTTCTTGTAGGTTTTTAATTTATTCATTCAGAGGTTCCTTCATACATTGTTGATTTACAAATTAATAGGGTTTCTGTTGATTGTATGTGCCGACTCTGCTCCTCTAATGACCTCACATGGCTTTACATAACAAAAACAAAGAAACGAGTGCAGGATAATGGCTTTGCAGTTGGGGTGGGGGGTGTACTTTTCCAGTCCGGGTGGGTGTGGTTGCCATAAAAAAAAGGTTACTTCTCCATTTTAATGCTCTGGCACCCTATTTTGTCCGTATCTTAGGTTTTTCTGGTAATTTTTTGAAACGGTGCACCTAATATAAGGGGGAGGGGAGGGCGCGCAACTACGTTTGGCCGATAATAAAGGCGCACGCTGGTTTCGCAAACTTCCCCCCCCCCCCTCCAAATCTACCCCTGTTTATGATGTATCCATTTTCGTTTTTATATTTCGTGATGTTGCAAAACCTCAGTGTTACTCAAGACCAGCATTTTTTTTATGTCTACTGTATTTATTACTTTTTACTTTACTATTTTAGTATAGGGTCCCGTGGGAGATCATTGTTCTTTCACTGAACAGGATACCCAGGTTAAACTAGAAATAAACAAATAAATAGGCCCTTTCTTTGTACTTTTTGCAATTCGATTTTCCTTCATCTGATTGATTAATTTTTAAAGAACTTTATGAATTTCTGTGCATTTCTTACAATATTTAGCATAAATTTATGTTTTGAATTGAAATAATCCAATTTAAAAGAATACATTCTGACCCAGATTTTCGATATTTTGGGTCAGTCGGGCTGGGAAACACAAGGATTTTTTTTTTAATGTTGAATGTTTTGTGAGATTTGACCTATTCTTACCAGGCAAATGGGATTTTTTAAAGTGGGATAACCTGTTTTTTTTTTCAATCTTGCTCAAAGAGAAAGTACTATTTTCATCTTCTGCATCTACTTTTTACTTATTATAATTATTAAGATTTTTTACTTCAGAATGTATACGCTTCTGCAAGGTATGATTTTTACTTTGAAATATTAGTTTGATCTCCTCAGAGAATAAAAGTATGTGATTGCCGAGTAAATCTGATGAGTAACATGTTTAATCAGTGGACGATGCCTTGATGAAGATTAGTCTTTTGATCAATAATATCTCGTTAACCTTGGTGCTATTTTCAGTTACTCATCAATTCCCTGTGGACTTCCATTGTAATGAATGCTCCACTGAACTCAGATTTTCCAAATAAAAATTCCTGAAACGTCTTTGCATTTAATGCACTTTACAATTTTAAGAGATTATTGAAATAAGACGAGGAGTTTCAAATGGGAATTGTATCAAATTTATTTAGATTTATTTGATGTATATCAGGCAAGATATGGATTGTAGCTTTATCTGAGATTATATCCTTTGTTCAGTGATTTAGATGAATTTATAATTTATAAACACCGAATTCAAACTACCAGGCTTGACTCACACAGATCTGAAACAAAATTTAGACAACATTGAAACCCTTCCAGTACAAAGCTTCATTCTCTACTACTAATTATATATTGTCCTTATTTTAGATGGTTAGCATTGCTACTCTGTTTGTAATTTACACTTTAGACACTAAATTCAAAGAGAACAAAGTTTTATAGAAATTCACACAGATTTGAAACAAAGTTTTATGCACGTCTCAACCATTGGTGAAAATTTGTTCCCTTTTTCTGGATTGTTAGACTTTCTGTTCCGGAATAGAAAAATAGGAAATAACTTAAATCTACCTTTGGCTTTACATCAACTAAATATTTGATATAAACCTGACCAAGTGTTTTTAACATGTAGGACTGACAGACATATTTGCAAATTACGAGAACATCAGCCTTTCCCATCAAAGATGGAGTTTATAAGTACCAAATGTATTAGACTAGATCACTAAAAGTATCAAACTGGGGATGTACAAAAAAGTAAAGAAAACAAAGTGTCATGTCATCAGTACATTAAATTTTATAGATTTTAAAAATACAAAATAATAATAATAATAATAATATGTGATATTTATATAGTGCTTATTGCCATGGCCTCTAAGCGCTTCTCAATCAGTCATTGGTACAAACACCTATGGAATACAATCCATTCCATAATGTTGTAGCCATAATCAGCGCATATGGCATTTGTACCTCCCAGGCACCCACTTATACTCCCGGGTAGAGAGAGACAACGTGGATAAAATGTCTTGCCTAGGAACACAAACAGCCGACCACAGTAAGACTCGAAACACCCACCTCATGATTGGAAGTCCGAAACAAAAATATTGTAAAATCTCTAGAAAACTGGCCCTCAACCCAGAGAGTTTGTGAAACATTTCCCATTTGCTTCTTTTTTTGTGGTGAATCAACCCCTGTTACTACCACTGTCAACCACCATCAACAACTGTCAACCACTATCAACTGCTGTTATTGTCACCACTATCAACAAATGTCAACCACCATGAACCACTGTCAACCACTATCCACTATCAACTGCTGTTATTGTCACCACTATCAACAAATGTCAACCACTATCAACTGCTGTTATTGTAACCACTATCAACCACCATCAACCAATTTCAACTTCCATGAACCACTGTCAACCACTAACAACAACTTTTAACCACAAACCTCTGTCATGGTTGCTGCTATCAGCCACTGCCGTTGTCACCACTGTAAACCATTGCCATTGTCACCACTATCAACTGCTGTCATTTTCACCATGGCTAACCACTGTCATTGTCACCACTGTCAAACACTGCCATTGTCACCACTGTCAACTGCTGTCATTTTCACCATGGCCAACCATTGCCATTGTCACCACTCTCAAACACTGCCATTGTCACCACTGTCAAACACTGCCATTATCACCACTGTCAACTGCTGTCATTTTCACCATGGCCAACCATTGCTTTTGTCATCACTGTCAACTGCTATAATTGTCACCATTGCCAACCATTGCTTTTGTCATCACTGTCAACCACTATCTTTGTCACCATTGCCAACCATTGCTTTTGTCATCAACCACCAGCTGCCAACCACTATATCATATCTACCACTGCCAAGCATTATCGGCCACTATCATTATCAGACCTCCCTGTCAACCACTGTTTACCACTGTCTACCACTGTTAAGTATTGCCATTGTCACCATGGTCAACCATCTGTCCACCATTGTCAATTGATATCAAACAATGTTAAAGACAAGAAATATCAGGCACTGTCATTGTCACCAATTTCAATTACTATCAAACACTGTCATGGTATAATTAGACTAGAGGCTTGTTCTATGTTATACGTTTACTACTTTCATTAAAAGTTAACATTTAAACAACTTAACTACAAATTAGAATGCTTACTTGATGTATCTAAGACCTAATGAGATGCTTGCGTGATGTGTACTGGTTGTCGTTGTGGATGTATTAAATCAATGTTTAAATACCAGAGGCTTACTTAATGTCACTTAAGCTGACAAGCACCTGCACTTAGTTGACACTAAGATTGCAATAGCCTCAACACAAGGCTCTATGCTTAACTATGGTTAATTGTAGTAAATAAATAACTTAAATCTAACTACATAATTACCAACTACATAATTTTTAGAAAATAAATAAGTTTAATGTCCTGGGAGGAAGTAGCAGACGTGTGCTCCCCCACCCATCATTATCTCCAAAACTACAAAATTCTGTTCCACAATTGTAATATGTAATAAAATAAAGTATTATATTAACATTCCTAAATTAGTTTAATGTCCTGGGAGGAAGTAGCAGACGTGTCCTCCCCCACCCATCATTATCTCCAAAACTACAAAATTCTATTCCACAATTGTAATATATAATAAAACAAAGTATTAAATTACCATTCCTATAGTATTCCATAGCTCATCCTATCTTACTTTAAAGCCGGGCACTCGTCTTGTGATGCTCGTACGACAGTTGCACGACTAAACCATCGCTGACTGTGTGTGTGGTTGCCAGACACAATGACCATCTTCTACTCGTCGGCCAATGGTTTTTTTTAGTGATTCAACAGGAAAATCACTAAAAAACCCTCTACCGATGAGAAGGGCTGTCATTGCGTCTGGCAACCACACAAAGGAGCAACCCTTAACTGACGAGAAGGGCTGTCATTGCGACTGGCAACTACACACACAGGGAGCAACGGTTTCGTCGTGCAACCACCGTAGGACTTTCGCACGACACAGTGAGTGCCCAGCTTATGGCTCACTCGCATTTTATATACTTTTTTTAGTAATGTATTTAAATGACATTGAATGCATTATGTGCCGTTTGAATGTTGTTCTTGGTACACTAATGCTCTTGTAAGTATATTTGTTCAAGAAAAATACTGAACAACATGAAATTACAATTTCTGTTTTATTTGTTTATATAAATCAAATAATCTCCAGACATGCATGAGTCATAAAACGCATTATCAGTCATTGTACGATAGTGATATGGGTAGAATACATTAAATGTATTGCTTATTGCAGTGTAAATGTCAACCAGCACGTCGCTATCGCTATCAACACTGTTCAATGGTCTTTCCAACGTCCCTTCTAATAATGTTACTAACGTATGTTTTTAAAAATATGTTTTAATGTGATAGAAATCGGTGGTGGGTATAAGGGGGCTTAAGCCCCCCCCCCCCCCACCAAAGTTGAGCCTATAAAAAAAATTGGTTTTAATGACTGCAGAATATTATTCAAAAATAGATGCACAGCTGCGGTATATAGGGACTCCTACAGGCGAAGACGAACATATTTTTTGTTTTTTGATTGTAAAAGCCAAAATCGAGATTTAAACCCCTTGGAGATGTTGGCTGGTTTGATTTACATAAGTTAAAAATAATTATAAAGACAAAATATAAATATTTACCTATATTTCTTAATTGACAGTGGTTTTTGTTGATTTGTGTATTCTATAACCATACAGTACATATGCCATAGTTCTTGACTATGTAGTAAAGAAGCCTCCATCTGTGTCATCATCAATTTATTAAGAAAGTTAGAACATCTTTATATTTATAAAGAAATCAATGTCAAATGTCGGCAATCATTTAATCCTATAACTTATGCATGACATACCTTGAGAATCACGACACCTAGTTGCTGGCCTCAGTTTCTCTCTACACAACCTGCTTGGCAGTAATTGACGTGCACACAATCTAATTGCTAGACTGTATATTGTACGACTTGTATTTTTAATAATAATAATAATAATAATGATAATGTTAATAATAATTTGCATTTATAAAGCACTCTTAAACTGCTGTCTCACAGCACTATAAGACCAACAATCTTTTTGAACAAGTGAGTTTTAAGAAGAGACTTAAATTGCATAAAGGACTGGCAGATATGAAATGGAAGCACTTGTCTGAGAATGTACCAACAATTAGTAGAAGGAATAAAATATAATTATCTACAAAAAAACAAAATTTTATTAAAAAACTGTTGATTTGCTAGAATTTTAAAATAAAAGTGAATGACAGTTTACTCCTCAACAGACATTTTTCAATACGCAGATCTCAAGTTCCTTTTTATTACTTTAATTTGATCAGTTGTTAAGTGACCAAATGACATTTTAGGGACAACTTAGAAATCGTTAACCTAGAAAATCTCATAATGTGAAAATAAACCATGTGATTATGGATAATATTAGGATTTGACTGATAATAAAGACAGTGATGATGGGATTTACAGGAGCTGAAATGTGTTTCAGAGAACTAATCTACTATTTATATACTGTATAGTTGTATTTCAGATAACTAATGTAGTATTTATCAGGCGTGGATCCAAGTCAACCAAAAAAAAAAAAAATAAGAGTAAAAAATGTAAAGATAAAAATGTTTTCCCAGATATTTTTTTTTATTTAAAACTTATTTATTAGCCAGGATAACATTTCAGTGTTATAAGCCAAAGCAAATACACTGTTTTTTAAAATGGTCCTGGGATATAAAGGTCATATTAATAGTATGATGCGAAAAAAAAAAGCAAAACTGTTTATGAAGAAAAAAAAACTATATATATTTCAATTCTATAGTCCAAGATGCTCTGTATGAGTATCTAGTAGTTTATTTTCAAAAATTTTCTATGAAAAGGGATCCTCCCCCTGGCACAGTCAGTCTTTTTGTGTCCTCCTATCTTTAAAATGAATCTGGTCTGTTCCCCCCGCGTGTGGCAAGCCTCGGACTTGTTGCTTGGAAGCCCAAATCTTACTGCTACGACACATGCTTCCACATGATCAAGAAGTGTTTAAAAAATTCAATTGAAAATGACCCTGCTTAGTCACACTATACTGATGATAGACAAATTTCAAATGCAGTAGTGGTAGTAGTATTAGGAGTAGTATTAGCAGTAGTAATAGTACAATATAGTAATTAATGGATCTCAGCTTTTACACACTTAAATAATAATTAGAAGCAATCAGTTTAAAGTACAGACCTGGTGAACATTTGCTCTTGCTAATTTCAATTTCAACATTATAGTACATCAGGGAAATTATTTCAACATTTACTATACATCAGGGAGGCTATTTCCTTCATGTGTACATCAACCATAATAATCATTTACTTGTTTTCTCTACTGTTTAATACACATGACTAAAGAACTGATTAGATTTGTGAATAATGACTAGTTATTGTCTCTTCTAGGTGCTTTCTAAAGTACAGGTGATACGTAATGGTGCTATTAGGCAATGTAAAGAAGAAGCTAGTATACAGGTGATGTATTCTTTGGACTTGTTTTATTTTATTCATTTATTCATATAAATATTTTATTTATTAATAAATAAATTCCTTTGTTTTTTCAATGTATCACTGGCACAGATGTAGGGTAAATGAAGATAATGTATGTGACTCATGTTCTATATAATCTTATGCATGTATACTCCAAGATTTTATGAATGTTACTCCAAGATGCTCTGTAGTTGACATCTAGAAGCTCATCATTTTCAAACCTTTTCTATAAAATCCTCTCCTCCCAAACCCACCTTGCCACCTCTTCCTGTTCTCGCTTACTTTAAAAACTAAATCTTTGTTGTTACATTGTACTATTTATTTATTTATTTACTTATTTATGAATTTATTTTTGTTTCATTAAAAAATAATATTTAATATAACTTAACCCAAAATCAAGTAAATCTAGGTATAAAAATTTTATTTTCATTTATGCAAGTTATTGCCAAGAAGTTAAAGGCAGGGAAACCATGAGCCATATAATATACACAGCATATGATGGGTTTGAGACCTGCTCACGCCTGGTTCCGGTTGTGGTCCTTCAGGAGTCGATTGGGCAATACACCTGCAGCCACTACTTTATTAAAAATAGTGTACTTTATTGCATTTGCACATGAGACATGCTTGCACGTGAGACCAATGGCTTAACATCTCATCTGAAAGACTTTGTGGTATTTTGATTTTGAAGGAGGGTAGTTATGTATTTAAACCAGGAGACCACAGTTGTTCACGGTTCAGTGCTGAACATAGTTCCTACTACCAGTTTTAATAGCTGACTAAATTAAATGTCAACTGATAATCTACAGTCATTAAATGTACTTCATGATGACAATTGACAGTCATTAAATGTACATGACATCATAATGACAATTCTAGTTTAATATCTGAATCACATGACATGCTGTAATGAATTAAAGTAAAAATTGGTGTGAGTTTCAATGTTTAATTTAAATTTTTCTTTAACAGTTTATCAAAATAATTGATTCTATATTTTTTCTTTAGTCAGCAATAGGCCATTATCCGTTCATTGTTAGAGTTCATGCTGCATGGCAAAGCAAAACCAGTCTTTATTTGGGTAAGTTAATTAGATATGATGGTGGTGGTAGTGGTGGTGATAATGATGGTGATGGCGGTGGTGGCTGTGGTGGTGGTGGTGATAATGATGGTGGTAGTGGTCATGATGATGACCTGGATCCATCCCTGTTGGTGGTGGTGGTTGTAGTTTATGTAATAAATAAAATATAGAAAACTAACAAACCTGCTTGCATTATCAGGTTTCAGTTTGCATCTAGGGACCCTATATATTCCCTATATATTCCCTATATATTCCCTATATATTCCCTATATATTCCCTATATATTCCCTATATATTCCCTATATATT
>JAOTQE010069802.1:0-17142 GCA_025631205.1 Nesometra sesokonis
TTTCAGTATATTGATTATTGTAATTTGTACTTTGTTTGGGATCAAATAAATACGATTTGATTTGATTTGATTTGATTTAGACGGATACTGATACATAAATAAATGTACATTATTATCATTAATTTAAAAGTTAATGATAATAACTTTTTTGGTCATTTTTGAGTGACATCACATCTTAAAAAAAACAACCTATAAGTACAATTTCATGATGTTTCAGCAGGATTGGTATTACATATTAAAATTGACATCATGTGCATAGTCAGGCTTAACAGATTGCTCTAACAGGATCTAATATTGCTAAAACCAGTCTTTATCCTCCTATACAAACCTTATTGCAATACCCTATCCCGTTATTCAGAATAGACAAAACACTTGATCGCCACCAATTAGCCTAACAATATATAGACTAACCTTGACCACATTCAAATAAGGTTCTAATTTACGTCAAATGCAATAGTGCATTTCTAGGATCTAGTAAATATTGGATTATCTATTGTATTGATGTTTTGATTTGGGTCATAAAAGCGATAAAACCAATATTGGACTAGTTAATGACAAGGAATGGTGATATAAAAATCATGGCTTTTAAATGCTTGCAGGGTCTGCACCATCTTATTTATCAAAGCAATTCAAATTCATGGACACTTTTCACACTAAGACGGTGATTCGGTTTAATTTGTGAAAGACGATTAAAAGGCATCCATTGCGTTCCATAGCAGGTTAACGAAAAACCTCACACCACTAAAACTTTATCATCCATTGGTGGCGCACTTTATTAAACACTTTAAATATAATATACAGACTTGGAGCAAGTCTATATAAGACAATCATCTAATACTCTGATAATTCCTACATAAAACAACTCTTCTGGAAAAAGAAGTTTTTATTACAGATAGAGATTACGGTGAACTTCCAGTTAATATTCGTAAAGATTTTTTATTAATTTATTGCAATTTAAAAACCATCTGTATATGTATATTTTAGTCGTGTTATTACGATTTTAATTTCTGTGTCATTTAATGCTGTATAGATAAATTATATTGTTAACAAATCTGGACCAGTACTTATTGTATTGAAAGAGTGCCTTATTCAGAATAAAGAAAGATTTGTATTTTATCAACACTATATAAATATTACTGAGACAGGAATAATCCCACCAATCCCACTAAGCATACTATAAATTTATTTTTTACGTTTGTTGGTGTTTTTAAGAAATAGAAACCACAATATTTATTCTTTTTTTATGCTTTATGTGAAGATCACCTAAGAATGCTTATAGCAATCTATCCCATATTACTGTATTTAATTAGAAGAAGACTTGGAGTGGCGCTTTAGCTTGGTGGTTAGCATGCTTGCCTTCCAATCCCGAGGTACTGGGTTCAAACCTGGCTGAACGCTAGGTTGGTTCCCACGACATAACAACGCCACTCCCTAAGCCTCACAATGAGACTTGGTTTAGAAAGCATGGTGTAGTTCTCATCCTGTAAGTGGCGAGTTAACTTGCTGTTGGATGTGACACAAAATAAAATAAATATTTAAAAACAAAGCTTACCTTAACACGAGTTAACGCTTTAACTGCCGTAGGCTTGTCCGACTCGTTGACTGGTTCTTGGGGTTGCTTTGTAAAATCAAAATTCTCATCATCTATAAATGCACCTCCAGAAACGGTTGAATTGCGAGATTTAGGAGATTTCTGTAGTGTAGGAACGTTCTCTGCATGGTCGGACTGAGGAAGATGAAACAAAACCTTTGTTAATTTATGATACACAATTAAACATATAACGTTTGCAATACACCCTGTATGTAGTTGTAAGTTACTCAACATTTCGATCAATGTGCTTCGATCATATTCAGCAGTGAGAGTGCAGATAGTCCAATGAATGGGGTACAATGGGTATAGTTTTAGTCTTCACACCTCCTCGAAACGATATTTTGTTTTAGCTAGTTTCTCCGCCCGTACTTTTGACTACCATTTATAACCCCACTCATTGGACTATCTGCATCTCTTACTCCTGAGGACGATTGAAGCACATCAATCGAAATGTTGAGTAGCTTATAACTACATACGTGGTGTTCCGCAAACGTTATATGTTTATTGACATCTCACCATGCAAACCTTCAGGCAATGTATACAATACACTATTGTAAGTGTTGAATGTATAGAGATCAATCCATGAAATAAAAAAAAAAAAAGTTACTCCCGACCTTTTTTTAATACTGACGTGTCATGTCCCAAAGGAATCAAATAAACTTAGAGCCCTTTCACATATGAAAGTTACGTCGGCCCAGGGCTGACTCAGGGCCGGCTTAATCGAAAGTCTGAACGTTAAAAAAAGTTAAGCCGGCCCTGAGCCGACCTAACTTTAGTCCAACTTTTGTGTCGGCTCAAGTCCGGCAATGCGGGACCTGGGCCGACTCAACTGCATAGTATGAACATAAAAAAAATATTTGGGTCGCCTTTTAGCGTGAACTTTGACACAAATCGCTGACAACGGACGTCTGCCAACTCGATTATCCGCGCGATAACCAGGGAGCAACCAACGACGATGTGTGAAACAAGGCCTAGGTGTAAAATTTGCACGAGAACCATGTTTATTGCGTTGTTTGGGAATTTACTTTTCCCACCATGCCATGCGAACTGGCCGCGAACTTCCTGTCCTAATTCTAGTGAACCCGACGCCAATCACAAGTGTGAACGTACGCGATGCGACCGTAAGTTGGCCCTAGGCCGACTCAAAACACTAATGTGAACAAAACAGTCAGTGAGTCAGCCACAGTTAAGCCGGCTCAGGGCCGACGTAACAAGTGTGAAAGGGCTCTTAGTCAAAACACTCAGTATCATGAATGCACTTTTGTGTACATTCAAAGACATTGGAAATTTGGCTTTCATTTAAAAATCTACTACCATTAATTAAAATATCAGTTATTAGATGCAAGTCTGTTACATCTGCAGTGGGATCACTACTAGCAATAATAAAAGCCTTAATAACAGTGAGTAGTACCAATTGTTGAGCAGCATATTTGAGACAAGATGCAAAGACTTAAATTTAATCCTTCATTTCCAAGAAGAGTTTTTCTTGGCGATTGTAATATATCTATCCCAAAATTTTGAGGAGAGCAAACTGGCACTCTCATGGATTTTGCAAATGTGATGCACGCCCTTTAGGAAAAATAAAACCCTCTGAATGGGTAGGTCTACTATGTTAAATTACTAGGGAGATCTACCAAGAGCCACAGAGAACTACCTAGTAAGGTAGTATATAATTACCCTGTCTGTTGATGTTATTAATGCCTTAAGGTTTATTCTGAATAATGGCTGTATTTTCCTATGTGTACTTGTAGAGCATTGCTGACCATATCCTTGGTAGTATCCATTGATATGTAGTCTTTATAGGGTTAACCCTGTTAACTACCCATATCTACCTTGTCACTACCATTATCTACCATGTTAACAGAGTTATTTGCAGGACGGATGCTATAGAGACAATTCCCCTACTGATACATACTGATCCTCAAACAAAAATCATGCTAAATTGAGCCAAGCTTAATTAAATCGAGGTAAACAGATAAACCCTAAACTTAAGTGTCCAAAACACCAAATAAAACAGACAGACCAAAGGTTGTTTGGTCTGGTAGTGTTGATTGTACTATATATAGTAATACAAAATAATTAACTAAATCATATTCCAAGAATTGTCCATAAGACTGTATAACACTGCAGGAAACAGAAATACACTGCTAACTAAGGACTACTGTATACTACTGTAGTAATTTCATATACAAAACTTCCTTGTGGACAGGTATGCTTTCCATGCATAATAGTACCTACAGTAAAATTGCAAAGTTATCACAACAAACAAATCTAATTATTGTCATGTCATTTTCAAGTAGGGTGCCAATAAACCGAGTGGCGCTATAGCTTTGTTGGTCAGCATGCTTGCCTTCCAATCCGAAGGTCCTGGGTTCGAACATGGCTCAACACCAGGTTCTAATTTACTTCGACCTAACAAAGCAACTCTAATTTAAGAAGAACGACCTGGTTCTCTATAAATTAGAAATTCAAAGATTTGTTTTTTATTATAAAGATAACTTTCTTAAAATAAAAACAAAATGAAAGTAATGGTAGACTACCAGAAAAAATGGGTTAAGAAAGGGAATGTATTGTTATTGAAACAAGGAAATTGCAGTTACATCATAATCATAAATATCTGGGTTATGATATAAAACTTTCATAAGAAATGGAATTTTCTGTGATCATTTAGTAAAGAATGTTTTGTTTTAAAAAAACTGAATTCATGTCAGGGAGGAGATAATGTTGTCAATTTATAATGCTATTATTCCCAGGTTATTTAATTATTGTTTAGTTTGATAGGGTAGGAATATATCACAAGGTGATAAGGACATATTACGAAGGTTTGTCAATAGGTTTGAGAGGATTAGCAGTGCAGAACTGCAGCCAGAGCAATCAGGCTATAAAGAACGGCTAGTTAATAAGTTTAATGACATGAGGTCTGAGGGAAGCCACCCGTTACATTCCATTATTGCAGGTTGCATACGATGCAGTCATAAAAAGGGTGCAGTTGCTAACTCAAACCATTATCTAAACTCATTCAATGCAACAGGCATCTGAATTTTTAATGGTAGATACGCAAGGTAATTTTTATTTCTTCTAGTAATTTATTTTTATTGAATTGAAATTTGATGTAATTTCCAAGGATTTCAATAAATAAATTGATGTCTATGTCCCATAATGAGACTTGGTTTAGACAACATGATGTAGTTTCCTGTGCGACGGTCGTACGACTAAACACGCTCCCTGTGTGTGTGGTTGCCAGACGCGATGACAGCCTTCTACTTGTTAGTCAACTGTTTTTTAGTGATTTCCCTGTTGAAATTACTGAAAAAACACGGTCCGCCGATAAGTAGAAGACTGTCATTGTGGCTGGCAACCCAAAAAACACACAGGGAGCGACGGTTTAGTCATGTGACCGTCGTACGATCGTCGCATGACGTAGTGAGTGGTTGGCTTAAAAAAGTCGCTGTTGGATGTGACACGAAATAAAAAAAAATATTTGATAAAATAAGACTAACTCTCCCAAATTTGTCCCGCTAGAAAACCAAACAACATGCTATACCAACATACTTTAAAGTTCCAAAATCATGAAAATACAGTTTACTTGAAGATATTCTCACTCAAACCATTTGCCAAGCTACTACAATTCTCATTTGGCTAAAATAAAAATGACCTCTTTCGCCAAATTGGCTAAATGAAAATTTAAAAAACCTGTCCATTTTAACATTTCCTTCAAAGCCAAAAGCAGTTAATGCTAAATTAAAAATAGCTATACATAGCTGTAAAGGCATAAAACATCGACAGACAGGGTAATTATATACTACCGTACTAGGTATTTTCCTGTGGTTCTTGGTAGACCTCCCTAGTAATTTAACATGGTAGACCTACAGTACCTAGTCAAAGGGTGTTATTTTTTTTCAAAGTGTTTTCTCACAGTTTTTCATGAAGTTTTTAGTGAGTGCTGTATTATATGATGCACTTTACCCACTAAAAATTTTACATGCACTATGAGCAAAGTACTAAGTATGGCCATTTGCTGAGCAAAATTCATCTGTGGTTCTTGGTAGATCTCCCTAGTAACATGGTAGACCTACCTAGTTTGAGGGTGTAACTTTTTTCAAAGGGTCAGTACAGCCGAGGAGAGCAATCACTCTCCTTACCAATGATGGATTTATACAGGTGGACTATACAAAGTCATATATTATATTAATATAATATACTACTTATGACTGCATGGTAATATTGCACTAATTAAAAAAAAACATAATCTACAAGTGACAATAACTAAAAATTAAAATGTTATAAAAAAAAAGTCACTAAAAAAACGAAAATCAAAAAAAAATAAAAGGAAAAAAAATTGGAAAAAAGCGGCAAAAAAATTGAACAAAAAAAAACGTACGTCCACCTCAATTCCGGTGGCTAGTCGCCTAAATATTCTAAGTATCCCAAAAAGTATACACCGTACTTGATGCCATGGAAGCGGCAAACTCGTAAAATGTCCAAGAACTCGTCTCGTTCTAGAAAATAACGTGCCAAGATTCGTCCCAGCTACTCTCCTAATTCTCTTCATTTTAAAAAAAATGTATACAAACTTAACGCTATACGACTACCAAGTATACAGTATTAAAATGTAGAGGTATCAAAATTAACACTGCTATATCCAAAGTGCTGATACTGATGACTGAGGTGTCTACCAATTAAAATTTAAATTTTTTTGCATACTTCCTCATTGAGAACATACAAAACTGAAACAGATAAGTAAATAGATTGTTGTATGTCAACGAACAATGTTTTAACATACAGGAAGCAAAATCACTGACATAGATGCCATACACTGTTATTATTTTATGGTTGTAATGAAAACATCAGTAGAATAATAGTGAATAATATCCTGAGGGGCAGATCCAGGATTTTGTGGGTGGTTCAAATGTTAAATTATGTCAATAAAAAGGGCGTCAAAGGATCCTTTCTGTAGAAAATGTCTTTCAGAGATACCTGCAAATGGGCTTTCCTGAAGTCTAAGGAGTTTGTTATTTTTAAATTTTACACAAGGAATATATCCATTTAATATTAAATGACGAAAAGCCTCATTTAGTCCAAAACATATTAGACATGTAGTAAGTTTGTGAGGGGTCAATTATCACAATGGGACATCTACAACTGAAGTTAGTGGGCAAAATGTAAAAATATCCTTTGTATTTGTTTATATTTCCTGTTGTTTATTTGCTTATTTCTCAGTAACTTCCTTTGCGAAAACTTGATGGTTTTCCATGACTAGCCCCAATTGTATTTTTATTCCAACCTCCTTTCAGCTGGATGTTCCCCCACCCCCCCAAAAAAAACTTTGCCAAACAAGGTATTAAAATGTTTCACATAAATAGACAAAAACTTACAAGATTTTTGTAGCAATCTTCCAGGTTTGCAAGAATATCACCAACAACAGTGTCTGATATCTGGGCTGCCATTGCCAAATGCACTTCACTGTAAACAAATATAATATAAATGGTTTAAAAACATAAGTCAAATGTTAAGAAATGTGGCAGACCACAAAGTATATAACACCATTAGTCATAATTAACATCTGTGTAAATAAACATATACTTAATTATTATAACGGAATGGGATTAAGACTATTTTTGGTAATGATTCATTTTTTTTATTTCTATAAACATTATTACTAAAGATATTTTAATACTGGGTATTTGTAATTTAATGACATTCTCAGATTATACACGTTCCCATTTCATTTTAGTTTTATTCAGTAAATACTGGCATCTGGTCCACTTTACAAATAATAAATTAATGCTATTTACAGACATACATAGAAATCATTTCTCTAAATAAAGTACCAAAAGATGGATTTTTTGGTACTTACAGTTAACAAAAATATCTCTAAACGGAAATAAGTGTAATTTCAGTATAAATTCTTTACTTAATAATTTATAAAAAGGACACACAAAGAGAAAATGCAATTCATCATCACCTTCAAAATTATGGCAAAATAAATAGATTCTATTTGTTCTATCCATATTTAAAAATCATAATGTAATGTAATTAGATTTATATAGCGCCTTACACAGTAGAGCCTCAAGGTGCTGTGGACCAGATGTTACACATTCCTATGATTTTTCTACGCCCACATCGTCTTCGCAGCTGCTATTCAGCGCACATCCTTCTGTCCACGACAGGGGTCGTGTATGGACCAGTACACCGGGGTAACCCCTACTCATCTCAAAAGATGTACAGGGTTCTTTATAGTGCACATGAGCCGTATGTGTACACTAGGCCTACGGTTTATAGTCCTTATCTGAGAAGACTTGTTCAACCACCAGAACTATGGTGCGAGCGGGCCTCGAACCCAATGCTGTTGTTATTGCTATGGCTCACGGTTCCCTGCCTTAACCGCTCGGCCACACAACTCGAACAATCATCCTCCTTCAATAAACAGATTATGACTTGACAAGAGGAAACGTAAAATTAGTGTTCTTATAAAAATTTTTTTATTAGTGGATTGATTTGAGAGGGGTACTTATTTAAATGGGGCATGCTTCTTATATTTCATGTGAGTATGATATGCCTACCTGATCTTGTTGCTGATATCGGATGCAGCTTGATCCAATACGTCTTGCATAAATCGTTCAGGTAGAACAGCGCGCTCTTCAACAGCTTGTAATAATTCACTCTTTATTTCGGGTTTACCCATCACAGTCTCGCATTCATCCTCTGCACATACCAACATGCAACTCAAAGTTTCCTGAAGCAAATAACAGAGGAAGAATAAAGTAATTATTGAAAATGTTCATGAAATAAATTAAGCAACTATACTTCTGCAGTTACTGCAGTAATTTAGTTACAATCAATAGCTGAAATGGAATTATTGAAAACCAACCCCGCAACACAGAAAACACTTGTATTACCTAGAAAATCGTTTTCATTTAAATTTTATTAATGATATTTTTTTCTCATTAAACACCAATTAACATCAGATTATTAAAGCTAGATCGATAATTATGGTGCTATGCCTACATAGATCAGTCTGTTTTCCTTGCAAAATTTATATTTCAATGCATTTATATTAATTTCTTAGAAATTTAACATTTTTTAATACTAATTTTAGACCTTTGTTAGTACCAATGACTTGTATTTTTTAATCTATTCATGTATATTTGGAGTTCTTTCACTACAGATAATAATATCACATAAAATGATAGTATGAAACCATGTCCTCTGAAAAATAGACAACTGAAACTATCCATCAAAACACTTTAGCTGGCCAAGAATCACAAATCGATTGTATCACCAATATCAAGTACTTTGTTCAACAGGAATCACAAGTAATCCTTCTAATTCCGTTTCGGTTATTAAACGATACAAATAACATATTTTTATATACAGTATGTAACTTACATGGTTTATATACTGGCTTGAACAGATTGCCAAAAATACTAACATTTATTTTCTTATAAATTGTTGTTGGTAAATTCAGGGCCTACAGTAAGTTGGTATGAGATTATTAAACACTATAAACTCATCGATAATAAATAAACACAATATTAACTGAAGGTTAAAGTCCAACACGCTAGCTAATACATACAATATTACATTATTCGCAAGATAAGAACAGTGCAGTTTCTTTTTAATGGAAAGATTAAATAACACAAATGGTTTGTATTAAATAATCTTTACTATACATAACAGTACATGAGTAAGATGGAAATTTGTCTTTGGATTCCAAAAGCAATACCAACTTAAGTGAAGATGTTGGGTATGGGGAGGACATGTTCTTCCCCACTCCCCATATATTTGAGTGTGTAGTGGTCCTCACTTTCCGATGGTAAACCTAAATTTGACTCTCATATCCAAGATGTATATACTCCAATATACTCGATATGAGCATCTAGAGGCACATCATTTTCAACAATTGTCTATAGGAGGGAGATCTCACAGATCACAGATCACTCAGTCTTTTTGTGTCTAACACCACAGCTATAAAATTGAATCTATATCGGTAACTACAATAAAAATATACAAGGACACCAAAAAATGTAATTTTCAAAATAAGTCTCTAAATATACAATACTATAATAAATAAATAATATAGTTGTCTATAATATAAAATTTAACATTTTAACAAATCAATTACTTTAAATTACAATTATTAATTTAAACAGTGGCCTTACAGTATGGTTTGTTTAGATGGAAAGACATAGGATGTAAATTAATAAAATTATTCAATGTCTAACAAAATTATAGAATAAACTTTAGAATCATTTTAAAAAATCCACTGTTAATGCTAGTAATAATGATAATAATAATAAACTTTATTTATTGATTTACTTGATTCACCCAAGGGGTGTTTTTCACCAAGGCCGTACAAGGCCTTATATATAGATAAAAAAAGCATAAAATTGTTTACTTAGGTCATGTTCTGCCCACCCTAAAGCTTACTTTAAGGCCTTCCACCCACCCTAACCATATGAAAAAGGGAAATTATTGTTTTTAATCATTTTACAACCCACCCTTACATTGTTTCCAACCACCCGTGGATTTTTCTAGCTACATACTAGCAAACCCACCAGACACAACACTGGTATTTTAATATATGTTTGATGGTTAACTTATTGAAAGAAACTAAACATTCAAAATTATGCTAAACCTATCTTGAAGTACTTATTTAAGGTTGAGAGAACATGGAAAAAAAATCATTTTAAAGAGATTGATGTAACTGGATGGATTTCCGCAGGTTAATTGTTCCAGGAGATACAATCCGGTTATATTAGATGTTTTATTGTAAAACTTAAGAAATAAAATCAAAAGTCACAAACAAATTCACAATAAACACAAACAGCATCCTGTCTATAAATCCCCACATATCATTAACAATAGATTACAGGATTAAAGTTATTTGGCTTCTGTATTGCCTAATCTAGGAACTAATTGTGAATTACAATACACTTTGAAAAGTTTGTAAGCAACACAAACAATTTAAACCTGAACTTGTGTTTATTTAGAAAAGTTTAGTTTCAATTCTAGAAGAGGCCAAGGGCAATAGCACTCCCATACTGGTAATATGTTGCATCATAATTTTGTACAATTAAAGATCACATCACACATAGTTTAAAATAGTTTATATTTAATTAAAATTTCTTTCACATTGTTATAATTCAGTTATCAAATGTCCTTTCTGTGAATATATATAAAAAAGTTGTTTTGTTTATAAACACTAAAAACCAGTAGCGTTAAAATACTTCAAAATGCAGAGAGGTCAAATTAATCGGTGTCTTATTATACAAATAATGAATGTTTATGAGTGTGATGGACAGAATATTTCATGAGGTGAAAGACAAAATGATCCATTCAACGAGGCATGGCCAAGTTAAATGGATTATTTCATCTTTCAATGGATCATTTCATCTTTCAATCTTATATAAAACATTATTTGTTATGTTTTATATGACATCTCCTACATGTAAATAGATCCTTGTCATTTGACATTTTATGAATTTAGAAACAAGTGAGAAGGGATCCTCGTCTTTCATCAAAACAAACCCTGTCCCCTACATGTTTGTTTACCGATCGTGTCAGAGATTACATAGATCATACACATGATAGCGCTAGTGCTAGTGCAGTACAAAATTAATACAGTGCAGCAGAGCGCGGTGTGGTCATTGTCGCATATCATGCACATAATACAATATGACCGTTTTCACGTCTTGGCAAGCGTGTAATGGAGCAAAACATATGGATCCAAAATTGCATGGTAAATGGATTCAAAATTGCATGATTCATTACGTCACCATGAAATTGGCCAAATGATCGATAACAATCGACCAATCAGATAGCAGGAATCTATCTAGGTGTCATGTAAAATGTACGAAGTAACCATTATCATGTACACTGTTCGCACATGACACATGTATGTAGTACTAATAGACTTTTTCCATTATGAGAATTACCTGCACACGTTGTAGTGTTGTATGATATTATAGGACATCAGCAGTTCGAGCTTTTCCATTTAAATTTTTTCCCAGTATTGGAAATGGCATCAAAGGAAACAAAACATTGAAATGCTACTCCAATTCGTCAATCCTAATTAAGTGAAATTTTTTAAGATGTTGATTGTTATTACAGTCAAAAGTAAAAGAGAGAGCTTTTCAACATGATTTTCGTGTGGATCTGATATCATCTACAAGACAAGAATTTGTACCTTTGATGGTATTTAAGTTTAGTTTCAATTCTATGAGGCCAAGGGCATATGTCCAAGGACAAGGTTGTTGCATAATTATTGTATTGTTATGCAATCAATTGGGTAAGAACGGTCTATACAAAGACAATAATCATCAATAAAAGACTAAACCAGTTTATTTAGCCTGTGTGCTCTGATTTAATAAAGGTCATTTAACTATGCTACAGCAAGTCTAACAAAGGGACTGGCTAGTAGGATAAAATAATGGTTTATGAATATTCTGCAAATATGTGAGGTGTCGTGACAAAATGAGTCGTGTTGTATGCCAGGTCATTTTGAGATATTCATAAAAATAGACAGAAAGTCATAATTTTAGTTTAATAATTCAATTTTATGATCACCTTCTTTCGGTTTATGTTTATTTACAAGAAACATGTTTTGAACTACATTTTGTAAAGGCTGTTTTTCAAAGTCAATGGAAAAACATACAGGAAGTCAACAGTTGTTTATTTTTAAAGTCGATTTTCTCCAAAGTGTGTCTTCATACACCTATGTTTCAAAATGATTTTTCTCTGGTTATACTGAAGCTATGAACCTCATTTAAAAACCAATTTAAAGCTTATAATCTCTTCTATCCAAATACAACAATAACTCAATTTTGATTTTCTGTACAACACGACTCATTCCGTGGTGACACCTCACATATGTGAGGTGTCGTGACAAAATAAGTCGTCTTGTACGCCAGGTCATTGTGAGATTCCCAAAAATAGACAGAAAGTCATAATTTTTGTTAAGTTTAGTAATGTTTAATGTTTATCTTTAAAGTCGATTTTCTGCAAAGTGTGTTTTCATACACCTATGTTTTAAAATGATTTTTCTCTGGTTATACTGAAGCTATGAACCTCATTTAAAAACCAATTTAAAGCTTATAATCTCTTCTATCCAAATCCAACAATGACTTAATTTTGGTTTTCTGTAGAACATTACTCATTTTGTGGTGACACCTCACATGTATCAAGTGCTGTTAATAAACTCCAGGATTCTTCAATGTCCCAACCTATCCATTTCAAAACCTCTCTTTTACATTAGGCCTGGCATACACCTGAATAAGGTCTGAAATTTATTCATGGGTTGATTGTTAACAAGTATATTTTTTTTATTTGGCCTACTATTCCTCATCAAATGGGTATGGCCTCTGGCTCCCAGGAGTGTATCAACTTTTAAAGGAGAAATGATTAAGATAATAATTAAGATAAGAATAATTTTATAATTGTACAGTAGCAAATAAAACATTCAGTAAGTTGATCATGGGATTAGCAATTTCTCTGGATCTACTAGAGGGCAGCAGATAAAAAGTAAATGTGAAGCCTCCCCACAAAAAGAGTCACATCGTAGGTGAGATCAAATTCAAATAATCAACAAAATAGGTCTGGAGTCGAATTTTTGAGAAATTAATTTTAATCAATTATGAGTACTATTTTAGTTAGATTTTATTATATTATACTTTTTAGGTCAGCTTTCATGCAGGAAAAGGTACTTGTGCAGGTTTTCTCAGATTTACAGTCTTTTAATTTTATTTTCCGATTGCTTTATGGGCAATTTTTTCAAAACAGTGTTTCCATGTATAATCTTTGGATCTACTTATGCAATGAATGTCATTTAAAGTGTAGATTACAGCTTATATTATTTCTCTATTAGACAGTACAAATAACTCAATTTTGGATTTTCCTAACACGAGACTCATTTTGTGGTGGGACTTAACAAATATGCGTATAATGTTTATCAACCTTGGCAAGCCATGGATTATGGTTATGCTGTTGGTAACCATATATCTTAATAACGTAACTTAATAAGAAATTAGAAAATTCAGTGCACTCTACAAAACCTGACCATATTTCGGATCATTCCTTTAATTTTTTAAGAAAGTTCATTTTAGAGAGAAAATCAATTTTTTTTTAACACGTTTACTGTTTTTTTAACACGTTGACTGCCAGACCCCTTTTTCTGTTTCATTCCCATGTGCCAGAACAGGTTTACATGTACAAATATAGTCTTTTAAAGTTTTTATTTAGTCACATATTACCAAAATAGCATGTCTAATATTTTGGCGGGAAAATATTAGGTGAATACTCGTCGCTGGTACTGGGAAAGAAATGTTCTTGCCTACGCCAGTGGCGAGTTTACTCGCCTGCATTGGAAATACCACACTTTGTAATAATCCTATAAAGACTTGTGTTTCATTTGTAGCCTTTTGAACTGCCTGCAATAAATCACAACAAACAAACGGAAGTTATTTTAACATTATCGTCAAGGTATATCTTCCCTGAACTACTCCTGAAGAGGCTGTAAGTGTACAATGTACGCATGTGTCGTGAGAATCGTTATAAAGGTACACTGTTTTTGACGAGTATACTCGTCACTGGCGCACACAGCAACACCTGGTTGGCGATTATACTCGTAGCTGGCAGTCAACGTGTAAATTTCATAATTAAACCTTTCAATGCATGCACCCAGTACTACCGGGCCCAAAAAAAAATGTTGAATGCCATGGGCCCGGTACTACGGGACCCAAAATTAATCGTTCTTTAAAAATATTTGCCTACACGTCATGCTCTCTTCAGTTTCCCTATCAACTTTGAGATATTTGCAACATAAAAATTTAAAATATTCCTTCAATTTATGCACCCTCTATATTTCAAACTGATTTTGTTGTAAATTTTTTTTTGAAGATTTGACCAAAATGCATTAATTTGTGTTTATTTTGTGAAAATAATCCAAGGTTTTTATACTTTTATTCATCTTTTTTATCTGCATCATGATCCAGTGTACAAACCCTCAGTTATGAAAAATGTTTTGGTGAAAAGGTACCCTTTTTAACAGATTTGATGAAAAAAAATCCAAAAGGGTTATCAAAATATCATATGACGTCATGTTTAAGCAAATTACCAATTTTTTTCCCTTTCCCCCATAAGCCAACACCTTGCACACACCAACACAAAAAAAGAATTTCGAAATAATCTCGTTTAGTATTTTTTTGCCATTTATTTCTAAATCACCTTTTTCCTTTATAGACTTGGGAATAACATTGGGAGTGAAAGGGTTAACCCTTTCACTGCGTGCCCCCGGTACTACCGGGGATAATAAAATGTCGTTAAACAGCCTGCCCCGGTACCACCGGGGGTGTGATAAATCGTTATTTTAAGGTACTTAGCTATTGCTCTTTATTTTTTATACTATCCACAACAAAATTTCCAATTTAAAATTCATGTTTTTTCATGATTTTACCCAAAAAGTGTATTTGTGCCTAATTTGTTATAAAATGATGCAAATCGTTCAAATTTTTGATATTCTTATTCATAGTATGTATCTGCATTATGATCCAGTGTAAAAAATGTTACCAATAAACATTTCTTTGAGAAAAAGTAGTTTTTTCACAGATTTGATGAAAAATGAATAAAAATGGATGCCATGACGTCATGTGATGTCATCATTATGCAAATTACCATTTTTTCTCCTCTCACAATAGACCAAGATCTTTCCCACCCTAACACACAAAAATAATTTTGAAATAATCGTTTAGTATTTTTTTGACATTAATTTAAAATATCTCCTATTTTCCATACAAATTTGTCGCACACAGGTGGGATACCCGGCAGTGAAAGGGTTAAGGCATAATGGGTAAGTCTAGTAGAGCTTATAGCAGGACCTTTGGTTTTTCCAGATAGCAGGGTTTTGATAAAGGTGACTGTACTGCCTAGCATGGATTAAACGGTATGGAGATGAATTTTTTCCACCTCTCCAGGAACGCTCCAGCAAAGTTCAGGCCCGGTGTGACCGGGCCTGACCAGGCCTTTAAGACCCGGTCACACCACCAGAACTTTGCTGGAACGTTCCTGGAGCGGTAAAAAAATTCTTCTCCCTACCATTCAAAGAATGCTCCAACAAAGTTTGGCAGGTCTGACCGGGCCTTTAACTATCTGAAACTTACTTTGAGTTTTCCTTGTACAGTTTCTTGCACCTCTAAAGCTAGCGATTTCAATTTCTCTTCAACTGATTGCAAGCTTGATTTTAAGGCAACTTCATGCATTCTTGCAAGTAGCTGGAAGTAAAAAAAAGGTAAATAAGTTTATTATCCAGTGAAGAATTGAATTACAACAATACTGATAAGTTCAAAAACATGTTTATTGTAAATAATCATATGCAAGATGTTTATAATTATAAAATTTAAGTAATGAAGTTTACAAAACAATAAAAATCTCATTTTTATAAAATTATGACTTTCTACCTATTTTTTTGTGAATATCTCGAAATGACCTGGCGTACAGAAAGACTCATTTTGTCATGACACCTCACCAATATGCCCACATCTGAGTTGCAAAAGTTTTTTTGAGACTGAGTTGCTAAATAACATATGCTGTTTTGGGAATAAGCAGATCTTAGTAGAAAGGTACATAGAGGGAGCATGTGAGAATAGTTGGGAAAATTTGTGCCAAAATTCATGGAACCAGAATGGCATTTTGCTCAGATGGTTTAGCTGGTAGAACACTGTGCTATGCACTGAACCGTGAAGACTCATTGGTCCATGGATCCATCGAACACCACGCCATTCTCCTTCTGTTTCGGCTGGAGGGTCAAAATACAAGTTACTGGCGAACAGTCTTTTAGATGGGACGTTAATTCATTGGTCCTGTGTACAACACGGCTCATGTACATGTTAAAGAATGCAGTGAACTTTCAAAAAAGAATCTCCTAGTGTACTGCTCAATAACCACCAGAAGGACCCCACTGGGAATAAGTCGACTTTAGACAATTGTGGGTTATCCTAGGTATTCTACAATACCGAATAAATTAAATCAAATTAAATCAATCTTAAATTCTGTCATTTATCTCACCTGTTTCGAGTTATCAGCATCCTTGATGTACTTTTCTCCTTCCTCTACTATCAGTTTTACAACATCCGAGTCCTGGCTTTCCAACTCCACAGATTTGTCCTGTATTTGTACCACCATCCTGTCTACCATCTAATAAAGATAACAAGATATTTCATTCTTAGTAAAAGAATAGTTCAATAGTTTATGGAGAATGTTGGGGAATTGAGCTGTAGGAGTCTGTCATATCAAGCCTTGACAATAATGATACTGATAATAATAATATTTATTCGGTAGTATTAACCTGGAGAGAAAATAGGCAATGAGCCAAACAGATTCTGCACTTCATTAAAACACACACTAAATTACTCAATTGTACACAGACAAGTCAGTACAAAAAATTGAATTAAAAATATTTTTATTATTATTTCTAATTAATATTTATTTATTTATTTATTTATTTATTCAAACATATTTATACAGGATAAAAACATAATCAGGTGTGGATCTTAAAC
>JAOTQE010069813.1:0-29739 GCA_025631205.1 Nesometra sesokonis
TTGTATATTCCATTTTAAATCAACAACTCAAATTTATCAAATACTAAAAGTTTAAAAATGAAGTTGTAATATTTTTTTTGCAAAAAAATGTACTACTTGCAAAACAATGTCACTAAAGATTTCACAAGTTTTAAAACAAAAGAATTTTAAATGTGTTGTTGCCAAAAACAAAAGAACCTTTCTCTATTGTAAAACAGGTGAAAATTAGATCAAAAACTTAACCTGTGTTACTACGGTGATAAGGTGTATTGGCTAGGAGGACACAACCCTGGGGGATTTTAAAGCTAGGAGATTTTTACAAAAATCCTTGACTTTCTAAAATTGCATACCCCAGGGGAAATCACTGACCATCTACCAGACCAGAATTATAGCTTCCTGAATAGTGAGACAGCAAAATTTGTACAAAATTTTCCTGGATTTTGACAATTTAGAACATTTCCTGGCAACAGTAACTACAGAGGAAAGTAAGTATAGTATAATTAGGTATGTCACACCATAGTGTACAAGGTACAGATTGGTTTACAATTTCAAAGGCAATATCAATAACATGTAATTATTCTTTTAGGATAGAAATCAGATTTATTGGTAGTTGATGTTTGGCCCTGGTGATGATGGTTGAGACACAGTGAGAGCAGACAGCTGGGTCGAATGCCAAGTTCAAGAGAATAAGAAAAAGAAATGTCCTAGGGGCATGGAATTAGGCACTATGAAAATTCCTTGTTAATTAGACACTAGAGACGTACTCTTCAAACCATTTTACAAAATTTTACAAGTCATCAAATTCCTTGACTGGAATGTGTTTGTAAATGAAAAAGTTTATAATAGGAATGTTCATGAAATAAAAAGGCATATACGCAAATGTTTATTTTGTTCCCTTACCCTTATTTCTTAAATGAACTTAGCAAAATACAAAAACAAAAGGAGCCTTGTTAAACGATAACTCTTCAGCCATTATTTTAATTAAATAGCTGTATGAGTGATTACCATGCAATAGGGTTTGAGAAGTTTTTAAATCTATGTGTCTTCAACCAAGAACATATAATATCCAGTTAATAATGACACAAAATTTCAACAAAAAACTATAAAAAAAACAAATCTCCAACGAAAGAAAAATTAGCTTTGTGTAAAAAAAAATGTATAAATAAAATTTGCAGTGACTGACAAGCAGTGAATTTGATTGCAAGAAGGTGTTTTTTGCTATAAAATATTAATTGATAAGGGAAGTAAAATTATTTAGATAAAAAGTTATAAAAGGAAATACATGGGGAAATCTTGCGGACAGTCGTCTCTCGGGAACACTGAAAATGTTAGCAGCGGAGACAATGTAAGATATGGGTGCTTCATAATTAAAGGGACGTTCCTTCCAAAATCTAATAAATTTCTTTGGAAATTTACATATTTAGTTCCTGTATACTTATAATAATTATTTCAGGCTTATTATTTTGTTAGGATCCACTCAAAAAAATCAACTTGTATATTTTGCTTTTTTTTATTTTTTGCACTAACATAATAGTAACATGTAGAATATTTTAATTTTTTTAGACTCACATTTTGGAAGGAATGGGCCTTTGAAAAACTTAGAACACTGTAAAACCCTTTATTTTCGCGTACCCTTAATTCTTCGCGAATTTCGCGATGACCTGACAATCGCGAAAATTAGGGGCGCGCGAAAATCACGAAAATTTATTGGTCAAAAGCAATTGCCAAAACATGTAAAAATAGTAAAATATATGAATGATCCCCCTACAAAAGAGAGCAGAGTAGGCCTGGGCCTTATCGCTGCCATCGATAGGATTGCAATTGCCGAAATCGGGACCCACCACGGCGTGGTCACTGCCAAACAGAAGTCCGATATAGTGAGACTGAGAAGATCGTCTAAAAACATGTTTATTTCGTGAAATAATATTTTTGTTACTATTCGAAAATCGATATGTAAAATATCGCGAAAATGGTATTTATTAAAACGTCCCATCGAGAAAATAAAAGGCCGCGAAATGTTTAAAATTGTGAAATCGCGAAAATTTAGGGCTGGGAAAATAAATGGTTTTACAGTAGGTCTTTAATTAACCCTTCATATTTAACTTTTTAATCTGACATCAAGATATATCTCAACAGTTTTAATTGATGTTGGCCAATTATTTAATATTAATATTCAAATTAAAATGAAATATTTTGCAAATTAAATATAATTCATTAAAACTAAATTTCAGTTTTATTTATTATTGTCAAAAATAGGTTGATTTTTATTTTGTTAATCTGTGCGAAACTGGTTAATGAAATGTGTAAAAACAGTCTAAAATTAGTTTTACAATAGCTCATGGTAAAATTAACAAAGAACCATGAAAAATAACCATTAAAAATAAATCCAAGTGCGAACAACAGCAAACTTTAATGTTTGAAATGTTATCAATGGTCTTGGTAAAATGTTCTCATTTAAAACCCAGTGCGATTGTGGCTTAAAATGTCTTCAAAGTTTCATTGCAAACCTTTCATAGGTTTAGTTGTCTCCCATGAAAACAATGTTTTGATACCATGTTTTTCTAAGCACACAATAGCTCATTAATATGGATTTATAAATCCGTATGCTAATATAAGTGGATGTAATGTAGGAAGACCAATTCAAAGGTGACAAAATTGATTTTAATCAAAAGCATTTTAAAACCTAATTCCACTAGTGGTGTGTCTAGACACCTTCAAGGTCAAGGTTGATAAAATGTCCTTTTGTTTATTTCCTAAATTTATTAAATTCAAAATTTAACATCCAATACCTGAGTCAGCATTTATCATGGTTTGTTTAAAAACCGTTTTAACAATAATTAATTCAATAACAAGTGTACAACTAACAACAAGCCTTCCAATTCAGATTCTCATCCAAGGAAGTAACTTGCCACTAACACTATGGAAATAACTGTTAAATGATTTTAATTAAATGTGTTTTCCCATTTTACTCTCGTTTTGTTCCATATTTGTTTATACCAAGTAATCATGTCATTGGCCTCATTAATTTCGTTGACCCCCCAATGCATGCCTGGCCTATTTCCTATTTCTGTAAAGGCTTCGTTTACTTTATCCCGGTTTCTTGTATGGGTTTAAATTGGTGGTACATCGCCACTGTGTTACTCTAGCTGCAGCTTATTGATTAATGTCACCTATTACTAGAACCTTTTTTTTAAGAAATGAAGAGCAATTCCACTAAAATTATATAAAAATATCTCCTAATCATGTATTTAAAGGCAAGTCTGAATCTCTTAAAATTCAATATCAAATTTTTACACAAACTAAAAGTTAATACAGTAGGCTTGGGAACACATACCAGGGGTGGATCCAGATTGAGATTTAGTGGGGGGGGGGGGGGCTTAAATCCCGATTTCGTTGTGAAAAAAAAACCTCTTTTGGGTTAAAAGGTGCGACTCATCCTCTTTAGAAGTCCCCATTGCAGCCACTGTACATCTATTTTTATTATTTTATGAGTTCACTGCCATTATTTAACTACAAAAAAAATCTGGTCAATTTTAGGGGGGGGGGGGTCTCAAGCCTGTTAAGCTCTCCTCACCCCTTAAATCTGCACCTGCATACAGAACCATTTTAACTGCAAAACTGCTCGATATAATATTCATTGTATGGGCAAGGGTAAAAATCTAAAATGTGACCTAGGTTTATTTGTGCAATAGCCACGTTAACAGTTCTACAGATTCAGAATTATTGTTTTAAAACTATTTATGAAAATTATTAGATGACAATACATTTTCAGTTAAACAAGCCGTGGGAATGGAGATACAATTTCAATCAAGCATGAAATAAAGACAATTGAGATAAATTTTAAAAATTAAAACAACCTTCCAACTACTACAATAATGACAAAGCACATCATCACATTCAATTTTCTTATAAAGATAATTCACACCAAATATAATTATCTAATTACTCAAGGTCATTTAAAACATGTAATTTATATCAACAAAACAATAAAACTTAATTTTTTAAACCTAAGACCTTCCAACATGTGATTAATTTCCTCGCTGACACATTTGGTTGAATGCGACAAAAATTAACGAGAAAAAAAAAGACTGTGGGCCGTCACATGAAATTGATTCAAGCCAGTGATACGCAACAACTGCCGACACAGGACATTCTCGTTAAGCAAGTGACCCGCAGAAAAGTACGCTCAGTGCCACAGGTCATTCAAAACTATGGTCAGATTGTACAATGGGAAATTTTGAAGATTGTTTAAGAGGAAGTATGCATCGCCCAAACATTTGGCAACACCTTCGGGTAATGAATTAAAAATTCATTCAATAGATTTAGAATATTTGATTGATATTGCTGTCAATTTGATATTGTCACAGTAGCATTATTTGAAACATGGCCCAAGCGTTCAGCATACCTGACAGTTTTCTTGAATGCATATAAAGACTATCTTTCATAAATACGTAGGCTTTTTAGACATTAAATCTCTGTGCTCTATATAATTATTACACAACATTTGTTCACTGCATAATATAAAGTACACAGACAAACAATACTCCTTGGTAGCCACTAAATATCACTACTAAGCAGCAAATTGTTTACAGAGATAAGGCTCCATAAAAAAAAATATTACTGTAGTTTATTAACCTACCAAAACATAAAAACGATAAGGGGGTGGGGTTTAATCCAAAGCCTTTCAAGAGAATATGACAGGAAAAAAAAACCATCATTTGAATAGTAAAATGAGTAGAAAAAAATAAAAAGGGATTTTCCTAAAGGTGATGTGCGCGGGGGTAATAAACTAATAACATTTTTTTTATGGATCCTAACATACAGTGTTGAGTATGGTGTGCTGGTAGGATTTATGTTTAATGGAAAAGTGTGGCAAGGCTAATTAAACTAGCCCCTATATTTAGATGAATGTATACATTTTTTTTAATTGATTGTTCAAATCAAGTTTGAATACAAAAAGGCCACCAAGGGTAACGATAAGAAAATATATAACCAACACCGACAATATCTATTAAAGGAAAACAACTTGAATCATAAAAGGGTTATTAATGGCTGGAACAATCTGCCATATCGGAAGTAGTTAATGCTGCCTCAAACAAACAATTTAAAACTAAATTAGACGTGTGGACCATGCCAAACAGATACGAACCACCCCAGATACAGGTACGTCTTCAGAGGCTTTACAGATAAAAAAAAAAAATGGCCTATAGGCCTAGGCCGTACCTAGGCCGGGGTGGATTGTTTTCGGCCGCCAACGTAATTGGCCGCTGACAATTTGTATGGAACGGCATACTAAACTTGTTCAATTTCAAGCCAATATCATGTGGATTGTTGGTAAAATGTACAGGTATTTATCATATAAATTTAAATTTATTTAAATTTGAAAACCAAAATGATTGTTAAATTGTACTTTAGCAATAATTTTAACAATTCTGAGCAAAGAAACTAGCCTTAAAGGGCCAGCCTAGGCCTAAAAAGGTTCATGATCATATTTTAAAGTAAGGTAGGCAGGACCTGTTCATTCATTTATTTAACATGATTACATTATTATTACGATATCCATCATTAAAACGAACTTAGGAAATGGTTATTATTGATAAAAGCAAAATAAATTGAGTTGAAATCAAACAGCACTACTGGCGTTCCATAGTTATAGGGGTTTCATTGTCAGCGGCCGATTACGTCGGCGGCCGAAAACGTTCTAAACGCCTAGCTAGCTAGGCCCTAGGCCTAGGAGGCCTAGCTATTTTTTAAAACTATTTTCACACCGAAGTGAAGTGTAAGTTACAAATCAAACCATAGTTAGTACAGATGATTCATTTTCTGTTTATTTAAAACTTCATTATAAATGTTTATCACGCCAAATAGAGGTTAAAGCGTAGATAACATTATTCATAATTTAGCCCTAGCTAGGGCTTACGTGGCAGAATACGGAGGTTGTTATGCGACCTGTACACGGCGAGAAATTTAGAAAAGAAAGAGATTGGCAGGGCCTGCGTTTTAAAATACATGCAAAATACAAGACAATTTAAGAATAGTATAAAAATTAACAAGAATCACTAACTATAACATTATTAATGATAGTAAAATATACACTATGTAAAGAAATTGGAATTAAATGCGATATTTAAACATTTTTATATCGGCAATTTTACCTGAATGGGCGCATCCATGTTGGTTTTTGCTACGTGGAGTTGTTTTTGAGTCGTTAGAGGGCGCTTTCAAAGGACCGCTAACCTGTTGTGGTGATAAAAAGTATTTGCTGTAGTTGTACCAGGGAATTCTGTATGTTGTAGGATACCAGAAACCGCTAACCAAAAGTCTCTTCCTAAAATGCGCTTACAAAATCTTATAATCTGTTGTAAAGTTATAAATTGTCTAGTATGATTTAAACTTAATCCTAATGCAAAATAATACCATAAGGCCTATCTTATACTACTAGTAATTTACTTGTAGGCTTACATGTACAAATTATTAGTCGTACCGTGTGCCCCAGGCATAGATAGGCCGGTTCTGATCTAATTTATAATTTTAAACTGATAGTTTAGACCCCCGTTCCGATACACCTCATTCAACTTGAAACACCAGGCAGTGGCGGATTCCACGTCAGTGTCTGTTTTGGCAGATTAATAAATTTGTTATGAAACTTGTTTTCTTAATAGAATATTCAGTATATTGGTAAGTTACATTGAAGAAAAGACGTGAGATCTGGACCGAGGAGGGACGGCAGTTATAGGCGTGGATTTGGAGCCCGGATTGTTTTCTCTATTATCTGGTACACTATTATTACAATTGTTTAAATAAATATCAAAAAACTAAGGCCAAAATATACAATAGTATTACTAAACAAGTCGATCCGACAATAAGACGCGGAAAACTGCGCACAGTCTGTAGCTGGTCAGTGTCACCAACTGATCGTGCACTGCACGCAATCACTTTTACTTAGCCAAAAAGACCGGGCAAATATTTCTATTCTACAACCGTCTATACAAGGCGATTGAAGATTAGAGTGCTGCTACTGATACAACTATACAAGCAAGATCAGTGATCGCGAATGAATCGGATTCTGTGTCGTCCTTGCATTTATACTATTAACACCATCTGCTATGCAAATTTCGACTACGCCTGAGGCGAAAAGTCGCCGAGTGTAGTAGCCTGAGGCGTTATTCGCAAGTTGCATAACTCCAGAAACAAAAAATAATATATTGTGTACAGTTTAAATAAGGAAGTAAGCATTTAAAAGTGTATTTATAACGATATTTTAATTCAATTTTAATGTATTACCAGTTGATGGTTAATTAATTGTTTCATATCTCGTAGATATTTAAAGTGACACCCATACAATGTTGGTTATCAGAAAGGTATATGTGGAAAGAACAAAACGCAAATAGTCACAAACGTGCGTGACAAGACCGACCGACAGACAGACAGACATTATTGAAAAGCTGTTTATAGAGACGCTTTCCGCGTCTAAAAGACCAACAGACAGACAGACAGACATTTTTGAAAAGCTGTTTATTGAGACGCTTTCCGTGTCTAAAAGACCGACAGACAGACATTTTTGATAAGCTGTTTATAGAGACGCTTTCAGCGTCTAAAAAAGGTTTTTTTGTTAATGTGTGAGCATTTTAGGCTCCTGAGCATGAAAAGACCCAGCGCCTCTCTCTGCGTTAGGCAAGGTGTAGTAATAGAGGGCCATTCTGAGCGTTTCCATTTTTTACTAGGGATGACGTCGGGAAAATAATAAGTTTAGAGCTACCAAGTTTTCAGGATCTTGGAGTCTCCATGAATTTTGGTTGATTTCCGGTCTCCCAGAATGGAATTTCGCCAAGAATTTAGTTTTCTCCAGGATATCCATAGTTTTATGAACATTTTCAAATTTATAGCATTAATTGGTCTATTAAAATAAGCGGCCATGTAGATGGGCCTATTTTTTTTTGTGAACAGTGATTTTTCTTCCAATCCCTTTCCCGCCCTGACGAACGAAATAATATAATCCCGTACGGTTCAAACATATCTACTAACAATTCAAACGACATTGGTATGGTCAACTTCAGAGCAAAACCAATTATTGTTATGGAATTATGATATTTCAAAGCAATAAACGATGATAAGAAATCATAAACGGGAAGGCAGTTCGAACGAATAGAGGATGTTTAGGCTGTCTCTGTAACGACTAGGGACCACAACCACACATTTTCAGCGGATGTTTCAAGGCGTGAACCCCTTCTAAATTTCAGGACCTAATGAGACGTGATTAAAGCGTTTACATTGAAGCAATACATTTTCCTGAATGGATTTTGCCTCAACGGGGTGTTCCACAAATCTAATAGAAAGTGTTTTTGATAATTAAGAATGTTTAGGTCAGATATTATTATCGAGATCGACTCATTTGGACAGGAAATATCCAGAAGTTCCAGACGGACATGTTAAAGATCATATAGTTGTTGAATGGTCCTGTGTATGCTCTGATTTGACCACCAAACAAATGACTTAAACATTCTTGACCAAATACCGCTCATGAGAAACAATTAAAGGTGGCTTCCAGGGTCGGCGGAACATTTTTGAATTAGAGGAGGGTGGGGGACGAGGTTAAACTTTGCTCGGCTACTCCAGCCCGATTAGAATTTGATGAGCAAAAAAAAGTTATTGCCTCTAAATTTATGCCTTCCTGGTCCCCAAAGGTTGTTTTTCAATGCCGCTATATTAATTACCATATTTAAATGCTGTTATTCAATTGTGAATTGTGACTTTTGTAGTTGAAGTGACATTTCAGGGGGCTGTCCCCCGCCACTGAGTTATCACTGGGGGACGCTTTCATCCCCATACCCCCTCTCCCGTCGCCCATGGTGGCTGGCGAAGAACCCAGCGTTGTGGAAACGACTACACATTTACAAATTGGACTTAAACTTTATACTGTCAATAAGTGTTGTTCACCCCATTCACAAACAAGTTAATGGGTCCTATCTCATGCTCATATTCAAAACACTTCATCATGTGACACGTAGCTTTTGGTTGCAAACGGAAATAGACATCATCTGTCCAAGTATTAAACCGGTGACTATACATTAAATGTAGTAATATTGACCTAATTATCATATAAATATCAACTTAACTTTTTTATCCTCTGAATAATCCGGAGTAGGCTATTAAAAAGTCGACTTATTCCTTCAGTTTACATGCTAAAACCAAGACACCAAGTATGGTCAAAGTAGGCTATGGCAGACTTTTGCCCTGCCAAGTCTACAGGATAGCCTGAAGTCTCCGGGAATTTGCTTCGTCTCCAGGGCTCAAGGAAATACAACATTTTCTCCAGGAATTTCACATTTTCATGATTATCTCAAGGATTTTTTGATAAATCAGCAATATAAACAACAAATATGAAGTATTTTTTAATTTATTTTGACACTAAGTGATATTTTCAAGGTTCATTCGTGAATATTGTACGAAATTAAACGCCTTTCATTTGGAAAAAAATCAAAGCATTTTGTTCATATGATTTCAATTTTAGATGCCCATTTAGCACCCCAAAACAGTTACGGACGCTGACCGACAAATTCTCCAGGATTTCTGGTTTTCCAACTTGGGATATTTGGCTATGGCTATGGTTATAATCGAAAATTATCATTGATAAATACATTTTCAATACAGATTTTGTTTTGTTATATGTATAGGCCTATACTGTATTTTATTGGTCCAATCTGTGGCGGACTCCTGGTTTACTTGAAATTGTTTAAAAAATCTTTATTTCTTCAGACTACTATAGTCAGAATTTGTGTTAACGTTAATGTTATGGCTCCCGATTTTTCGATCTACATCCGTGCCGTGGCGACGTGTATAATCCATGGTTTCCATGGAAACTCCCAAAATGGTTATGGGACGTCTCTAAAATGGCTGTTGGCTCTAAGGGGATCATCACTCAGGGAAATGTATATTGGTTTGTTTAGTTGGTTTAGCTGGTCGGTCTGTGAGTCCCTTTGTGGTATGTTCTCATTACATAATATATTTTCTAGATCTGATACAGTAGTCCCAATGGTTTATTCTAGGCAATTTTTCAGTATTATCTGCCAGTCAAACCTGGTAGGCCTGTCGGATAAAATGCACATCGTTTTGTGTAATTACTATCGTGCTTAAATTTTCATAATTCAGTTCCTAAAGTTAGGTACCCAATTTTGTAAATGATAATCTATTCAAACCTTTTCTGATAAAAAAATAGCATTCCATGTAGATTGACAAAGAGCCAGGAATCATCCGACAGTGCGCTAAATAAATTATAAGTTAGTGGACTAAACTTAGTCAATTTTTGATAATAGGGACCGAATGTCATGTCATACATCTGTACATTACGTCAATTCAGAATTGCAAACTGAAAATCATACAGAGTGTAACCTATAGGATTGGTCAATATTGACATCTTGGCTGCTAAATAATAACTAATTTTGAAATAAGAATATTATTAATAGTTTTTTTTGTAAATGGTTTAAATTATAATTATCTTTTTAATTTTGATAAGGATTAAATTAATGATTAACTCACTTATTATTGGTTTAAATAAAATTGAGATAAACAATAACGCAAGTTATCATTTGTAACCTCATTTGACAGGGTAAAAATTAAGCTTAATCAATCTAGGGACAACGCCTAATCGTTCCAGCGATATGTTACGTCAAATCGTTCACTAATAAGTGTTTCAATAATATGGACACTTTTTAGTATGAACGCATTATACCAAGGATACATTTAAAAGAAAAAGTAATTAATTAATTGAGACAGTCCAGTCGAAAGTGTGAATTTGACCCAATTAATTAGATAAATAAAGGCCGCTAGGAAACTAAGGATTGTCCGTCTAGCCGTTTTTGGCGATAACGTAGTTTACGCGGTAGGCCTAACGTTAGTAGGATTTAAAGGAGATAGGCCTACCTTTTATATTGGGCGAGAACAAAATGTGTCTTGGCCGATATCTTTGTCCTAGATCGAAGTTCAAACATAAAAATGCACCAAAGACAGTCTGGCACGTATTAGGACGGGTGCTAAATTTGAGGTCTGTGTGACGTAAGGTCGCGTACTCTGATGACGTGATAATGCCTACTCCACCGCCATATATAAAAGCTCTTCTAATTTGTCTCCTTAATTTGTTAACCTAATTAATATTTAAATATACATTTATTTGCGTATCTCATACTATGATCAAATCGGGTTGATAGCACTTCGCAACATCAGTAAGGTGGCTACATACAGTGTACTGTATCACTTCCGTCGCCATAATGTCACGATAACTTAAAAATGTCGTCTGAACATCAAATCGACTATACATTGAGAAAGCGAAAAATATACCATAGGCCTACTACACATAAAATTAGCATGGAGAAAGCAAGTAAAAGTGTATTACTAACGGGTTAATAAAATCTTCTCAGTACTAACCACACGGCACGAACAAAATACTTCCGGGAATAATAGACTAATTTTGCGAACATGTTATTATTGTGACCAATAGGAAATTAGCCCACAGTTTTGATTGGAAACAGCTCCAAACACACTGTCGCAAATCCCGGGTGATTTAGATCTTGGTAAGTTTCACAATCAACGATAAAGTAATTAAAAAAAGGATATTAATGGCAGTATTAAAGAATAAAATAGACGCTAAAAATCTCATAAGTATATCTAAAAAAGTATGTATCAGTAATTAACCGCGGAAGATAAGATGTATTTAACAGTGGCGGATTTAAGGGTGGGGGGACTTAATAGACTTAGGCCCCCACCCTAATATTACCGGATTTTTTTAAAATTGGTTTTAATGATAAAATACTGCACAGCGGCTGTATATACAGTCTCCTCAGAAGCAAATGTGGCCTGTTTTTTAGCTTGTCAAAACCAAAATCGGGATTTAAGCCCCCTCCCCACCCACTTAAATCACAATACTGGATCCGCCCCTGTTTAACGAAATACGTAGTTTCGTTAAATACAAGTTACTATGGTTGTTCGTCTATACTCAGGAAGTTAGATTGGTCAGACATTAGACCAGTGGTGGTCGCGCGCCAGGAATTGCCCGACGGAAAGGCCATGGTCCCCGACAGGGGGCCAACTATGGAGGTTCAGGTGGGCGTGGTTACCGGTTAGGGTTTGACAAGCCAAAAAAAAAAACGTTATTTCCCCGTTTTTGCCCCATTTTTATGTTTATTTTCCATTTTTAGGGTCAATTATAAATTATTCTTATTTTGCTTTTCTGCCACCCGTTGCGTTGCATTAGTCCTATTCATTAAAAACACATTTTGCATCGAAAATTATCAAGATTGTATAATATTGTCTAAATAATACATTTAAATAAAAATAATCATATAATCTGAAGTATGTTTTAAACTTAAAAGAGAAAAACAGGGCCTACACCCTAGAATTCACTTCAAACATGAAAAACAGGCACTTCCTGTTTTGTCTATAAAAATTAAAATACAGTAAAATATACCGGTAGGTCTACTTTAATTATTATAGATTATACTAAGCAATGCGTTTCGTCAACTTTCCGGCATAATTTGTAATTATGTTCGACATAATGTAAATATTTTTTATAATATCTGTGTCCAGGGTTGCTGTAGACTGTTAGTAACACCTTGGTATTTGTTGCTACATGTCATCAGCTGACGAATATATCCAAGTGACAGATATAAAATTCGTTGAAAAATACAATGAATTATAATATCATTACCAATTACGATGACAATATCTGTGCCAAATAATTGTTTAAAAACGGTTAACAAATAAAGTACTTTCTGGCTATTACTATTTCGTTATATAGGTTACATTATGTCTACCCCAATACAACAGTCGTAAAACGTTTTCTAACATTCAACCAATCACAAGCGTTACAAAAAATGCCATAATTTGATTGGTTGTTGTGGAGGGCGTTAGGCTATTGCTAGGCAACAAGTTCAGCTAAGTGGTGCTCAGATTAAGATCGGCGGCGTGGGGCACACTTTTAAGATCAATGGAACGAAACACCCTTTACTAAATAAGCTCAGAAAGAGCTACAGTATAATGTGGAATGGAGAACTAAGACTGCATCGATATGGTGTACTGTTTATATTTCTTTTTATGTAATGTTATTCTACTGCTTAGCTAGCAATATTTTTATGGGCACTGATGCGCAGCATAAAAATCATCTAAATCATCATCTACTGACTCTAAATAAAAAAAATCGGGCTCATCGGAACGATGTGTAGGCATTCCTATAGAATATACCTACCACATAAAATAAGAAAAAAGAGTACCAGTTAATATATAAAAATGTAGGCCTATGTAATAGTAAATTATTTTTAAAAATATGATGTATCTTCGTAAATGAGAAAGAAATATTTACTTTGACTTTCAATAAGAGATAAATATCCATAGTTTGGACTATATTTAGTTAATTCTATATCATAATTTTTAACTTGAATGTTGACGTTCATGTCCGCTCTGCTACCTTATTGAACCTCTTCTATCTGTTTGATATTTAAAAAAAGGTAAAGAGAAACTATATCGGTGACGTCGCCGACACACCTGAAATCACGTCAGATATGGCTTCATTAGCAAAGTTAGCAATGACCTGGCTGATATCAGGCTAGTGGTAAAAAATACAAGACCCTGCCGGGTACAACTGGCAATTATCCCAACACGTGTAATCGGGAACAGCTTGTGAATTGCGGGACCGTTTTTTTTTATTCTCTTACAAAAATTACTTTTGCGTTTTCTAGAAGAATCGAATTTTCCACATCATTATTCTTAAGCTCAATTCAGGCTATCAGATTTTATTTGACAAGACTGTGATGTCCTATATATCCATGTATGCCAATCCAAAGTATTTATTAATTTATGAGCTGATTATGAGGGGCCCTCAAAAATACAAACTTATATACATACAGTGTATACAAAACTAACATAAATATCATTACAAAAAAGTACGTATATCTAAAATTAAATATCATTAATAATAATAAATATCATTTTAAAATTTAAGCAAATAAAAAAATTAAATTGTTTCATTGGGCATGAAAGATTTTAGTTTACTTTTAAAATTGAAGAATGTATTAGAATTTCTAATGGAAGTGTTTAATGTATTAAAATATTTTGGTCCTTTGTAACTAAAGGAATTTTTAAAGATTTCACACTGAGGTCTTGGAACGAGAAGGTCTCCCCTGGAGAGTTGTCTTGTATTCATTCTGCTGTTAGCAATAATCCTGGCAAGTCTACGGCAGATCTAGGGGGCGAGATTGTTTGAGGCACGGTAGGCCAGATAACCCGTTTGGTAGTCTCCTCGTTGAGAAACGGTTAGAGTAGTTACAGCATTGAAAAGTTGTTGGGTAGGAATTGTGAAAGCGCTCGGTTTTGAAGTTTTTGAATTTTTGAGATGTTACTGGGCCTTGAGCCCCACACCGTGATGCAACAGTCTACATGAGGTAAGATCAGAAGAAGAACAGTTTGGAAGTTGAGAAAGCATCTAGTTCGGTAGAGGAGAAAAATAGAAGAATTAACAATAGCTGAACAAGAAAAGTGTTATTTAAAAAAAAAATTATTTTGCTTAAACATACAATTTAAACATTTAACTTTTATACTACATTAACTACTTTCAGATATATGATCAAGTAATTTGTGTAAAAAATAATAAACTAATTTAAAAATAACCTTAAAATCCGGCTTAGTGGCAGTATACTGATAAGCAATTTTCAAATGCACTTTTCTTCTCATAACTTACATTCTACATGTTCAAATTTAATTGTTCTTAACTACCGTATACAATGACACATATCAATGAAACTGTTTTTTATTCAATTCAATGTATTTTCATAACTCTTAAATAAATCAATTTTCATTGTTCGTCGATACCTCCTATGGCTTCATTCACATAGGCATCAAAGTTTTCTGGAAAAAAAACATTGATCGTCTGGACTGAGCTGGAAGAACGTAGCCTATACCATTGGCCTACATTTTGTATAAAGTAAATTAATAACTTTATAATAGGCCTAAGTGCGATAAAACTGTTTCTGTAGCAGCTGTCACTTGAAATCTCTTATAATTTGTAGTTTTTTGTTACATTAAAAGTAGTCTTGGTTCAAGACGGTGATTTGGTTTAATTCGTGAAAGACGATTAAAAGGCACCCATTGCGTTCCATAGCAGGTGGATCGTCATACCTTTCTGATGTTTAAATCACCGACAAACCTCACACCACTAAAACTTTATCATCCGTTGGTGGCGCACTTCATTAAAACTTACAATAAATATACAGACTTGGAGCAAGTCTACATTAAAAGTTAAATTGATATAATTTAACTGTGAAAACATTTACTATCAGGAAAAGAAAGTCCGAAATAACGGAATAACATCGAATCGAAGCAGGTTGAATTTAGATAGGCACGGTAGTACGGTATGATATTGATAGGCCTATCCCCGACATAACTAATCAATTCCAATGATAATAATGATAGTGATGATAATAACAATAATTTTGAATATATTTTATTTGTATACTGTATAGTACAAATAGCATTATTCAGTGAGGGGTACAGCCTCGAATTGAATAGTACGGTACTATTTATTTAGGTACATAGGCCCATAGTATTAACAAGAAACTCGAAACTAGGCATCTACGCCTATCTTCCCTAAGCTCTGGGAAGATGCGATTGCCTAGGCCTACATCCTCAAAATTCACTTCACAAAATTCTCGGAAAACGGACATTTCTCCAATATTTTATTTGTTTATGGTGCATTCCCTGTCGACTGAATTGATAAATTCGTCTATATATTGTTGTCCTTAACTGATCGGAAGGCACAGACCTAGGCTGGGAGCTAGCCTGTAGTAAGCGCTTGTTATGTGTAAACATCACAATTGTCAGTGACGTCACTTTACGAAACAGTATACTATAAACCAAACTGACGTCATAAAAGTTACGTCACTTTGTGAAATAGTATACCGTACTTAGCAAAGTGACGTCAGCATGCTGGAATAGTAAGAATATTTGCAATCACGTGGCGCTCTTTCAGTCAATCAGTGCAGTTTCAATGTTTGATGTAAAATAAGTGTACATTATTTTAAGCAGGCCTATTTCATAATATTTTACTGTTTTATCATTTATGTTGGAAGTTGGAGTTGGAGGAGCTCATCGTGCCCGGTGATCAAGGCTTTTTTACAGCATTTCCCTGCACAGCGCTTCTCTTCTTTTTTGTTGTATAATGTGTGTACGTAAAAGGAATCAAATAAAGTAAAAAAAACATCTTACAAAAACAGGTTCTAGCCATTTGAACAGTTTGTTGCATTGTTTGTACATGACTACCATAGTTTCTTAAGACCAGCGATTAAATTTAAACTATGTAGGCCTAAATGGATATTTTAAAAAGTCCACATTTTCCAAATTGGTTGCATTTGGCCTAAACAACGTCCTTACACATGACGAATTATGTTCCTGGAGATAACCTTTATGATTGGCAGGTACTGATACACTTTACATCTATTTTGACACATTACACATTTTCATAATTTAACACGGATTACGTTCAAGATTCAGTGAGTGTAAAACGATAAACTACAATTCAACAAATTGACCACAGGAGGAGCGTGGCATCTGAGTCACCAGTTCTAGGCCCATCTTGGAGACCTTTCATGCATTACTGGGCTAAAAGAGGTCAGACTAGGTTAATCATCGTATGACTTTTCTCTCGGATCATACTCCATTATTTCTCCCTGTTATTCCATAATTTTCCAGGCCTTTATGAGCATAAGCAGTTGGCTATTCCATCGACACCAAGGACTTAGTAATCAAGTCCAACACGCACCATCAACGCGTCACGCAATGTACCCTAATTAATGACACGAGTGTTTATGGCTTAACATTCAACATTATAGAATAATTTATAAAAGAAATAAAATTAACGAAGATGTTATAACCATACATTTTAAATGTACAAACAATAAAATAGTTTTAATATGAAAATATTTTATAAGCCTATATGGAAACCTCGCAAAATATAATAATGTCAATTGCTCAATTGGATTAAATCTGAAATGGAACCGTTTGAAACTTAACACACCTTATAATTTAGACATTTATAATGAGGTATTATAATAATGCTTTCCTATTTGTCTTACTGCAGTTTCAGTCAGATGTAAACGTTCCCGTTTTTTATAGGCCTATTATAAGGTCTGCTATGGATTTAACGGTATGAAAAAATTTTAAAAAGTAATAACCAACTTGCCAACACATGTATAAATCCAATATTTATAGGGCCTTGAAATACTTAACTGAGCTGTTTATGTTTGGTAGGATTAGGCCTATTGTAAAATATTATTTTTCTATTATGTTTACTATACACCTTTTTAATGAACCTTGTTTTGCAGTTTTTTATATTATACTTTTAATGTAGGCTTTGGAGTTTTATATGAAATAACAGTGAAATGAAATGAACGATAGGCCTACCTTGCATGGCCATTTTGGTACATTTAGCTGAACGACAGTTAACTAGGTGATAGGCTTGGGCCTTGAGTTTTTAACAAATCTTAACGAAATCAATTATGTTTCAGACCATTTTACTAATATAAATTTTACAAAAATGCTGTAACTAATTAACTAAAAAATATCTCACAACAACCAAGTTTGTAAAAATAGGCTAATTTAACGATAAAACACATAATTTAATTGCTTGCTAGAAACGGATGCGATGAGTCGGCAGAATTGTTATCAAGCGCAAGAAAGTGATCAAATTTGGAGGTGTAAATTTGAGACCATTGCCAAAAAACGTCTCAATTTAGTGAAATTAATTCGAATTAATGTGAACAACAGAGGTGTTAATTAGCGCAGGTAATGAAGATAATTAATGATATAACTGAGGGAGGAACTGTTAAACAACTGATTAACGAAAAATAGTTGTCGTAAGCTAAACACTCGGGATTCTGTTTCGGATGTTACTGTCTGTTGATAGTGTGGGGTACCTGTTCGGCCTATGCCCTTGACTCATCAAGTATAGTAGACTTTGCTTTGTTGTTCAATGGCTCTCCCTTGTCCGAAACTCTGGAGAACACTAGGAAGTGGTACCTCCCGTGTTGCAACTTGATAGTTTCTTTTGATAATGACATTTTGGATGTACTTTTTCATCGTTAATTCATCGCATTAATTTAATTTGATTTCTATCGGTTGTGGGCTGTCGCAACAACTTCTATGAACCAGAGAACAATACCACTAAACATATTTAGGCCTGATCTACTTTATTGATACATCATACATTATGATAAAATCAAAATACAAAAACAAACAAAACACATTGAAATATGAAAAAACGTATATAAATAAATATGCATAGCTTAAAATATTGACAGAAATTTGTATAGCTATATAAAAGGTATAAGATGCACACTAAATTCTCAGGACCTCGTTTAAGCATATTAAATAAGTACAATCGACATTGTTTGAAGTAAATGTCTGTATCTAAACTATAAATTACATAGTTTATATTTTGTTGCAAAACAAGGGCCGTGGTTAAAGAAATTTATTCATGTAGGCCTATACGTTCTATTGGTACAGACCTACATCTGTTTGCATACATTACGTTTCCTATGAAGACCTTTCATGTTATTTTTTATGCAGCATCTACTTTCCCTTTCCCTGTTTTATTTACTATGCCTTTATTTCATCTTCTTGCTTTATATGTTAGGCCATAGAGGAGTTCCTCCATTGTTAGGCCAACATTTACTTTTACGCTTTTGTGTGCTTTTAAATATTAGAGCAATTGCACACTGTAGGCCTGGCTCTATATGAATGATGTGTTATAAAGTATTGAATTGAAGTAAAACTTGTTTGTTATGACAATCTCGTAATGCAATTAGGCTGTTACTTCGTTTTTTTTTTCCATTTTATTTAGTTGGTTAGCATGGTATACTGTATTTAGTTAGAATCTTCTTTTCTCCAAACGCATTTAGACTTTACAAATGTATATTAAATCTCTTTACATTTCACATTGCGTTATTACTAAAGCCTAATAAAGAGATCTAATAAAACAAAATTTTAATTAACAAATATAGGACTTATTGCAAAGAATGCCAATTTAAAAGAATTAATTATAAGTAATTTAGGTAGATCTAATACTAGCCTAACTAATATAAATCATTGTAGTTTTGTTCAAACAGGATACCAGGTAAGGCTTATTACTAAAGCATATTAATCTAACAAAAATATATTAATTAAATATCTTATACGTATTTAAGGATATATATTGTGACTAGGCCATACTGATATTTAAAATTTATAATAATTATAAATTATTGTTTTTTGTTACGTCACTTGCTTTGAAAATTTTATTTTGCCGCCATTTCACACGGTCATCTAATTTATACTCACAAAAGATAATGAAATGGTCAAGGTTGTACATTTTACTTTCCTTATTAGATTTTAAGATATTGAATGTTTTCTCTCTCGGAGGGTGCTTCGGTCACTTGTTTCCCCCTTATCGTAAAACCTGTGAAATTTCAAATTAAAATGAAAACTGTTTAGATAGGCTAGTTACTGCCACCGCAAACATTAGGATAAACGTGGGCCTACAAGCCTAGTTCCAATAGTTTCGATGGACAGTGCACCCTTACTTTTGAATTTTGTGAAAAACGATCATCTGTGAAAAAAGAGTTAAATCTTTCAGACGGGTGATTCTATAACGCATCATCGGAGCTAAACTAGAGTTATTTTTTTTTTATTTTCACATTTATAACCGTTAATACCGTAGTATAAACCTATTGAAAAACAATAACTCAAAACAAGGAAAGCGAAGCAATGATTTATCAACGTTTCGTCTTTTATTAAGTCATCATCAGAAATGAGATATTTTATAAACTTATTGGGTTTAATTATCATCGTCATTGTCATCATCATCATCATCATCATCAAAATTATCATCATCATCATCATCATCGTCATCATCTACATCACAATCAGTATCATCGTCATCGTCATCGTCATCGTCATCATCATCATAATCATCATCATCATCACCACCACACCATCTTCATCATTATCATCATCATCACCATCATCATCATCATCATCATCATCAACAACATCACAATCATCATCATCATCATCATCGTAATCATCATCATCATCATCATAATCATCATCATCGTCATCATTATCATCATCATAATCATCAGCATCATCATCGTCATCACCACCATCGTCATCATCATTATCATCATAATCATCATCATCGTCATCATCAACATCATTATCATCATCACCACCACATCATCTTCATCATTATCATCATCATCATCATTATTATTATTATCATCATCATCATTATCATCATCTCCACTGCCGAAATCACGATCCTCACCATCTCGACAACACCTCATCATCAGAAATGCAGTCATCATCATCATCGTCATCATCATTATCATCATCATCATCATAATCATCAGCATCATCATCATCACCACCATCGTCATCATCATTATCATCATAATTACCATCGTCACCATCAACATCATAATTATCATCATCACCACCACATCATCTTCATCATTATCATCATCATCACCATCATCATCATCATTATTATTATTATTATCATCATCATCATCATCATCATCATCTCCACTGCCGACATCACGATCCTCACCGTCTCGACAACACCTCATCATCAGAAATGCAGTCATCGTCATCGTTATCGTCATCGTCATCGTCATCATCATCATCATCATCATCCTCATCATCACCATTCATCCTTATCATGATCATCATCATCATCAGAATCATCACCATCATCATCATCATCATCATCATCACCATCAACATCTTTATGATTTTTTTTATTTCAGAAATATATCAATAGGCCAATATAAAAAAGACCTATCTTAAAAAGAATATCTGCAGATATCCAGAACAAACACAGAACACATAATTGTTAATAGTTAGTTTATTATTTATACCCATGCTGTGCTCTTGATACTAAATATACAAAGTTATTATCTAATCATTACTTAAAAAAAAACTTAAAATAAAAAAAAATAGAATAAAAGGGTATTCATAAGTTGAATATCTTTTATCGCGTTGCATCATTGGTCCAACGTTTGTAAGCTTATTCGATCAGAGTTTAAAAACCAGAAATTCTGGAGATTATGTCGGCCAGCATTAGTAACTGTTTTCGTATACTATATGAGCATCTAAAAGTGAAATTATATGAGCAACAATGCTTTGATTAGTACAAATGAAAAGGTGTTTACTATTATATTTGATACAATTACTGACAAACAAACATTCAAAACATCATTTAGTGGCCAAAAAATGAAAAATACTACATATTTATTTGTTTATATTGCTAATTTATCAAAGTTCCTGGAGATAATATAATGAAAAAATTTCAATTCCTGGAGAAAATTGTGTATCTTGTGGAACCCGGAAGATGATGCAAAGTTCCCGGAGACTCCAGGCTAATCCTGAAGACTTGGGAGCCCTGTTCGATGACAATATTGGTTAATTTAGCAAACATAGGCCTATGCCTAAGTATAATTACAAAAAATAATCGACTTCAGCATTTAAATCTACTGATATCATAATGTTTAGCTCGACTAGTAAAAACATTAACGAATTTTTCATAACTTCAATGTTAATGTTAAAAAAAATGTCCTGAACAGCTAAGCAAAGGATGACTCTGTACTGGGAATAATCCAGGCACATATTTCTCAGGCAAAAAGTTACAGAAACAAAGTCTATAACACAATATTGAAATATTTTGATTCTTCTTTAACCTGTTATTAAACAATCGAATTAAATAGTAGGCCTGAACATTCACCATGATCCGAAACAGAGCCGTAAGATATACGCACGACGATTCACACGCACTGTCTCCAATCGCTAATATAACAAGTTGAGTATTTCCTATTCAAGATGCAATTCAAACTTTGTTTTAAATCCAATATAGAAATGAATGAATACATTTTACACATTATTGTCCGATGCTAAGCTGTCGAAATGAAAGCGTGTAATTGTGAATATTATTACATGAATATATTTCCTTTAAATTAGTGTCTTGAAGTGCACAACAATGATTGCAAGCAGCATATGAGCTTACTGTAAACACTAATAATATAGCGTATAAATACGCAGCTTTCCTCGATCTTTAGACACAGTCATAGTGTTTAAATTGTTAGAAATCTAAAGACTAAAAGTAAAATACGTGTAAAACAACGTAAGCCTAATGACTTCGTCATCATAGACATATTAGATCAACATTTTTAAATAATATGGAAGTGTGGAGAATGTGTCGAGTATTGATGTTGCATAACTAATTTGAATACTTTTTTTATAAGCACAATACTTTTCTAAACACGTCTAACTTGAATATGTAGTGTAAGGTCAGGGGTGGATTTCTTTTTTTATTTGGGGGGGGGAGGGGATGGATGGAGGTAAGTTGACCTGAACAACAATTATGTGGTTGTAATGGTAGTAAATATGTTGCAATGAGGCTCTCTATGGACACCGAAGCAAAACAGGGCATATAGGTGCAGGTAAGGCGTTTTTCTTCTTTTTTGCTGGTGAAAATGAAATTGGGGATTAAGCCCCCACACCCCTTTCCGCCTCCCCAACTCACAATCCTGGATCCGCCCCTGATACAGGCCTCCACTATGAAAGGGTGCTTGTAGTATTAACATGCTGTGAAATGCCTTAAAATTGAAAGGTTAATGGGTAGACCTAACTCCAGTAAAACAAAATAATCTTGAAAACCAGCAGTGGGCTACAACAATTTAACGATGATCAACTTGTCGGCCCGTTTCCTGTTTAGTCACAAACTATCGGCCCGCTTCCGAAGTCAGTAAAATCTATCGACTCGTTTCCGAAGTCACGTCAAAATATACCGACTCGCTTCCGAAGCCATGTCAAAACTTATCGGATTGGTTCTGAATTAATTCAGCTGTGATGTCCTCGCAGCTTATAAACAGGAACTTAGTAATCATTGGTCTTGGTAGATAACTATACTTGTTTTACAATCGTAAAATACGTATAGCACTTGGATGTATTTCAAGTTGTTAGTACATCCACATTAGACCAATATTTCCTACTTAATATATATCAATTTTATACCCTGTGTAATGTGTATCATTCAACGGCAAATCATATAATATTATCGGAAGCTATTTCTACTTATCATATTACATTGACTTGCAGTCGAATACAAACATGAAAGTTTCTACCGATCTATAGACAAAAAAGGAAAACGTCAACAGTAAGTGAAGAATTAAGTACATTTAACATTTGAATTGATTATGCTGTAGGTTGTCAAAACATTCAATTAGAAAAGTCAAATAATCTGCTTATCGTAGTTCCTATGTAGTAATGTTCCGAATAGGCGAAGACCCGCCTTTTATTACTCATTTATATGGATACATTTGAAATAGATTTTAGACCATTGCCTAATAATAATATTGTGATAGAAAATGTGTGCCGATAGTCGTTGTTGTTGTTGGTGTATTGGTGGGGTTTGTGGTGGTGTTTAGAGTAGTGGTCACTTAGGTGATTGTGGTAGTGGTGGTGACGGTGGTATTGATACAGTATTCTTGTACGTTCTTGTTTCCATATTTCGTTGAAAAGTAATTATCTTATTCACAACAACTTTGCGCCCGTCTCTATAATTCTAAATGAGACCTACGTTTAAGATTTAGTTTACTTTTCTAGATTTCATGTCCGTGTTTAGTTTTTCTGATTTTTTAAGAATGTTTTTTAGGCTTTTAGACAAGCAACAGAAATTAAATAACTTTACACTTCATTAGTTATTGTTTTTTTGTACAAAATGGTTATCACTTTGTGTTTTATCCGCAATTAAATATACAATATAATGCAAGATATAAAAAAAAATATATTGTCAAACTTTTCTTTCATTTTTCCCCTTCAGAATGAAAAACACAACTTTGTAAATTAAGAATTAACTAGAAGGTACTCAAAGAGCACAAACCTCTTCCAAGCGACCGACATTCTCATGAAAGCAGCTTTAAACCGTTTACAATTTGTGTACACACTGTGTTTTTTGCGGACTTTAAACTGGAAGACAGAATTGTTAACTATCTAGGTACAGTGTTGATTGGTTCTTGTGTACAAAAATACAGATAACCACAAAAACATCATAGTATTATTCCTTCGGACAATTTTATGATTTAGGTGGATTCGAACTCGAGGACTTTAGATTGCAAGGCAAACGTATTTACCGCAAAGGTACTGTACAACAGCGATTGGTTGTTCCACATTAAGGATAACCATTGTACCGCGATCTGGCCAATTAAAATCAGTGTAGCGTGAAGTCCTACAGATCGTTCATTATACACCGTATGTTTTCCGAAGGCCCCACATGCGCATGTGACCACGGAGCTTCACTAACATTTAATTAATTCTTCCGTGGATCATTCCAAACTTTACTGAAAATTTCGTCAGAATCTGTCAATCAGTTTTAAGTTATGCTGCGAACAGACAAACACACATACAAACACACACAAACACGCATACAAACACACATACAAACACACAAACACACATACAAAACCCAACAACACAGCAAAAAACATAACCTCGTCAACTTCGTAAGCGGGGGTAACAAAGAAATCTCTAAAATAATATAAAACACCACATGCATGTTTTAATAACGTAACACTAGGGGCGGATCCAGGATTGGGATTTAGGGGTATTTGCTTTGACAAGCAAAAAAAAACTCCTTTAGGTTAAAAGGTGCGACTTATCCTCTAGGGGTCCTCGGATATCGCTCCCACCCACTACAGTCGCTGTGCGCTGTGCATCTATTTTTATTAGTACACTGGCGTTATTTAAATCTAAAAAATCGGGTCAATTTTAGGGGGTGTCTTAAGCCTGTTAACCCTCTTTAATCCGCGCCTGAACACCCCTATAGCATTAGCTAATATCGTTATCTCTAAACTTTTATTGAAAAGAAAATTTAAATATTAACAAAAGTGGAAACATTACAGGTGAAAGCTTTTGTTTATTTAGATTCCTAGCCAACGCAAGTAGAGCCCCTTGGAGTTAGGCCTGGTGGGGTTACTCTTGTGCGTTTAGCTTCGTGACATTTCGCCGGCGAAAGCGCTAAGTCACTCTGTGTTTCTTTGAACGTGTGTGTCATACACACTCGCAAGTTTGTACGAAATTAATATATAATACAAAACTGATGTTGGTAAATCCATAGAAATATTAATTCCAGGCTTTTCTAGACGATGTTGCCATAAAAATATACATTATAATAAGACATGTGATGCCAAAACGACTAAAAGATCACTAACCTATGGGGTCTAGGTAAAAGGGAAACTGCGGTAAGAAAGAGGGAATTCATTAGATTATGTATAGTTATGTGTTAATTTGTTTTGATTGATGTTATTGCGTGTACTTAGATTGGTCTATTTTACTATATTGTGGTCTAAACGCTAGATGCTACACAAAAACACTAATTCATACTGAAGTAGCAAAGAACAAAATCAATGTACGACATAGCAGTAACGAGTTGCTGTCCTAACCGCAGATCATATCTGTGTATAACATTGCACGAATCGTGTATACCTAATTAGCCTAGTTTTATTAAGATAACACATGTAAATTACAACCGACAAGTACATTCAAACTTGTTTGTAAAATACTGAGTAGTATCTCTGAGGTGGTTTAAATAGAACAAAGCTTTATAGGTACCTTTAATTTTTGTGAAAAAAATAAACATTAGGCCTACCAGAAAGTACATTACTGTACTAGAATTAAAAGTCCATTATTAAAAAATCTATGCCTATATCACATGGACAAACTGACCGACTAATGACCGACTTATAGAATAACATACTGGCCAACAGACTGATCAAATAGCTTGCTGACCGAATCAATAACTCAAAGACTGGCGGACTGACTGACCGATAGACCTTTATTGACGACTACTCTGAGCGATAGAACGACCGCCAACTCAATGGATGCATAACTGACAAAATACTTATTGGCCTACCGACTAACTTACTAATTAAGACAAATATGACACTTGACTTATCTGTTTATTTTTATGTACTTCGAATACAATTTATATCATGTTTTTATATCATGTGGATCATTTGATAGGCATACAATTTGTTTACCACGTTCAATTATAGACAAAACGACCTGCACCAAATAGGGATATTGAAAAGGGGAATTCAACAACTACACACGCACAGAGGGGTGGTGGGTGGTGCAGTGTGGTGTGGTGTGTTGTGTTAAAATGCATACAATCACAGGGGTGGGGGAAGGATGGTTTTGTGCATATTGTTGTACGCAGGTTATCTAAAAATAATCTCAATAACTGTGAAAAACAACATTGAATATGTACAGGGGTGTAGGCCCTACTGGCAGGGGGAGTAGTTAAGCTGGATGTATAAATAGCAACAAGGGTCAAATTTGCCCACAAAAATGTGTATGTAGTTCTAATTTCCCAAAGCAATATTCTGATGAAGACAGGGGCGGCGGAACGTTTTTGAATTGGGGGGAGTTAAATTTTTAAAACTCGTTCGGGTACCCCAAGTCCGCTTAAAATTTGATGAGCAAAAAAAAAAGGTTCTTCCCTCTAATTTCGTGCTTTCCTGGTCTCTAAAGGTGGTTTTCACGCCCACAATAAAAAAATATTCATATTTTACCATAGTTTTGGAGTGGTGGAATGTGAATTTTGTTGTTGAATCTCATTTCAGGGGGGACGATCCCCCCTGAGTTGTCACTGGGATCCCCATCCCCCCTCTTCCGCCGCCCATGGATAAAGAAGATACATTATATAATGTTACAGTATTGTTCACATACGTAACATGCTGAATGCCACTGACATCACCTTATTCACGAATTGATAATTTTCTATAATTTCATGTTCAATTGTTCTTACACTATTCCCCCGTGTTTTTAAAATAGATGTTCTGTGACTATCAGACAAAAAAATCTCTAAGGGAAGTGCAAATAAGGGCACGTATCCCGGTAGATTTAGCAAAATTTCCTACTGTTAGTGTTAACCTCGAAGGAGCTCAAAAACACGGAGACCGAATTGTTTCAAATACACCTGCTTAGCTATGAAAATTAACTTGCATACCTGTATTTATATTCGTATGTGCCCCAGTTTCTTGCCAGACATATTGGCAAACGTTTGCACGCAATGGAGCATGTGACACAAAGCTTTCCCGTCGGTCTGGGACGCGTCAATTGATGGGGCTTTGCCTAGATTAGCATTACAGGAATTTGGACTGAGAAATTTGCACAATTTCTAAAAATATATTGACTTTTTTAAATCAACGAAAAACATAAAATACACAGAAAGCAGGCTTGGTGGTTAAACATTCCTTCCAATCAATAGGCGGAGGTTCCAAGTTGGAATTGAAAACCAGAAGTTCTGGAGATTTTTTTCGGCCAGAGTGCCGTAACTGTTTTTAGGGTACTATATGAGCATCTAAAAGTGAAGTCATATGAACAAAATGTTTTGATTTTCGCAAATGAAAGGTGTTCACTATTTTATTTTGTACAATGAATCTTGAAAATCAATATATGCATTTAGTGTCCAAATTAATGAAAAAATACTACATATGTTTTGTTTATAGTGCTAATTTATTTAAAAAAAATCCTGGAGATAATCATGAAAAATTAAAATTCCTGGAGAAAAATGTGTATTTCTTGGAGCCCGGGACTCTAAAGCAAAATTCATGGAGACTCCAGGCTAATTATGGAGTCTGAGAGCTCTGAATAAAAATTTAAAAAATTAGCTTCCTTCTTTTATTTTTTTTATTTTGTCAGATAATGATGACACACGAAAGTCCGAACTGAAGTCATTTTTCAGTTGAGTTCTTCTGGTGCTGATTTGGCAGTAGACCGGGACTCAATCGCCTATTTTTTTTCTCGAATCGTGTATAACGTTCTTTAACGGCACATTTGCCATGTTATTCATGCAACCAACGGATAAACGTCTCACCAGAAAAACGGTAACAGTGTTCTTTGACTATCCGAAACACAAGGAGAGTGCGAATACAAATTTCCGGGTTCGGTACCAGGGGCGGATCCAGGGGGGGTCGGGGGGGGGGGCTTAAATCCCGATTTAGGAAATTATCTATGACGTATAATTAAGTAACACGGAGGGGTGGGTAGGTATGCCCTATGTGAGTTTTGTTACAGTGTTTTACAGGGTGGTTCGTGGGTCTTTTTGGTTGTGTTACATAACGTTCATGTTAAAATTAAACATTTTGTTATTTGAATATCTATCCCACTTAAATATTTTAATCAGCATTTAATTTAGTATGATTTAATTTCTCGATACAAAGAGGCAAACTATTTTAAGTTGCAGGGTTACCGATATGGATACCTGGTGTATTATTAGATTAAGATAAAGATTATATTAATGTAATTGCATATTACTTCGGTTGCTTTCTTTAGTTTAAATTAATATATAGGGCTACTGGCGGTAGATCTTTATTAGCTCATTTGGTAGACGACGTATATATTTTTTGGGAGGGGATAGAAGTGAGACGTAATTTTGAGGGGGTCTTACTTTAAGTTACAATGTAATACAGGGGTGGGTTGGTCTTTGAAATAGGCAAAAATGCCTAAGTTAAGGATAAGGACGACCCACTGTTATGATCCTGCAAAATAAATTGGGTCCACAATAATTAGCCCGCCTGAACGTGAACGTGAAATTTAAGTTATGTTAATTCTAAGAACTTTTAAAACAGGGCACAGGAAATATTCCTAAGATTTTTTGGAAGTTAAATGACTTTACAAATTTTAAAATTCCATTTCGGTCAATTTTTAACTTTGTAATTGTAACCCCTTCCCATGTAGTTGGATTCGAATCACGGAGAGAGTACCGTAGTAACTTGATTTTATACCTGTTTACTAAACGTTTAGAATATAAGGGTGAGTACACTAGGTTATTAGAATTTAGTGAGGCATAATGGAGAAAACGTTTGTACATCTTCAGGTTTCCTTCAACAACTGGTTAGGTTATAAATAATAAAGAACGTACTTTAAGTATTTAATTGAACAGAAGTAATTTAATTGAAAATCAGTTATTCCCATCGTGATGAAGTTGCTTACCACGGTAGCTCTATACTAAATCTTGAATGGTTAATTGCTTGTCAAATATGATGCATAGGCCTAGAGGTTCACATTTTCAGGACGGTACTCCCTAAATTCTCATAATTTTCCCTGTTGGTGTTTTTGTATTTGTTCAAATGATGTTGTATTGCAGCAGTTGGCACAGCGGTACGTTTCAGACTTCACACCATGAGGTCGGGAGTTCGAGACTCATTCTGGTCGGTTGTTTGTGTGGACAAGACATTTTACACATGTTTCTCTCTCCATCCAGGAGTATGAATAGTTACCTGAGCGATACAAATGCCATCATGCGTTGAATATAGCTGCAGCATTGTGGAATGAATGGTGTTGTTCAAGGTGTTTGTTCCAATAACTGGGGGTTTAAATTGTGAAGCGCTTAGAGGCTAACAAAACGCTATGGAACATTTTATTATCATTATTATTAAAAGGATGAATAATAATAATAATAATAATAATAATAATAACAGTAATAATAATAATAATAATAATGTGACATTTATATAGCGCTTATTGCCAAGGCCTCTAAGCGCTTCACATTTATTATACCCAGTCATTGGAACAAACACCTGGAATACATAGGTGTACCATAATATGGCATTTGTACATCCCAGGTACCCACTTATACTCCTGGGTGGAGAGAGGCAACGTGGATAAAGTGTCTTGCCT
>JAOTQE010069814.1:0-12500 GCA_025631205.1 Nesometra sesokonis
TTGATATGATCAAGTTAATTTCAAAATTAATGTTGATGATTTTTTGGTCATTTTCAGGTGACAATATATCTTTAAACATTTCAAAATTTCCACATATTTCACATATTGATTGTCACATTTGATTGCACCGAAACATTTAGCGTAATCATGTGGATCAGCTAACTTGTCAGAATGACAAGTTAAAATCTAGTTCTACTTTATTCAGCCTAAGCATAGGCTGAGTAAACATCCACAGTGAAAATTTGAGCCCACTATCAGACGGCCGGATGAGGCAGCTTATCTTACACGCACAGTTTGGCATGGCATGAACAAGGATTGCTTTAAAACAATGAAAACAAAAACAATGTTAATTTTGTTAAGGTACAGTGTAACCATGGAAATATTTCCTATTAATGGTTATTTTATCAATGCTCATTGTTTAGTAAGGTAAAGATAAAAGAGAAAGTTGTTTTAAAATGTCCCTGGAAGAATTTTTTAACAAAATAGCCTAGGCCTAAAAAGAAATGGTTGTCTTTAGAGTGGTCGGAAAATGTGAGTGCCAGATGAGGTTGTTCGGCACTGACCACCATGGTGAGAACCCTTCTAGACCAATCCCTGCAGTACCAGTATGGTCATATAGTTCATTACATATTTCTTCAAAATAAGCAAGTTATTTTCAAAATCAATTTTTAGTTGTTTTACACGTAACAATACACCTTCAACCAATAGACTTAATTGTCAATGGATGGTACTGAATAATAAATGAAGCTGATCAATATCCTAGGCTTTTGTAGAAGAGAATAACATACAGAATCAATACAATAAGCTAGGTAGGTATTGTGAATGAATATCGCAAAGGTGGCGACATCAGTTATCAGCTGTTAACACTGGTAGCGTTTGAGAGACATGCCAACAACCATGGTAGAGTGTATAATGCATTGAAGCACAGGTAATACGCAACACACGGTGACACACTGTCCATTATTAGGATGAAATATTGTCTATTGTATTAGAACAGTACTCAATATCATCAGGCCTGGCTTGAAAACAAATGTCACATAGCATTGTCATCTTGTCAGTGTTAAACATGCATGAAAAAACAGGCAAATATGCATCTAATATCAACATTAACAATAAACTTAGAGTAAACTTGTAGTTTCACTTTGTAACAAATATTTTATTTTCACTTTATCACTGAAATGTAGCTATTGGAAGTCGTATCTGAATCACACTATACTACACTCAATCTAGGGTCAATTTTCATTTATTAAAACTGGCTAAAGTTTAGGATTTTTTTAAGCCAAATTATAAAGTCTTTAGCAAAATTTTTACAAATGACAAAAACCGATAAAAATGGCCGCAAAATGGACAGTTTTTTTGGATTTTCAATTAGCAAATTTGGCGCAAGAAATTATTTTTATACTTCACACATATATAATGTATTATAATGTATTATTATAAAGTTAAATTAAAATTCATATAAATATATTTGATTTACCTTAAATTGATGAATGATAAGGTCTCTAGTTTGAATCTCATTTTCCAACAGTGCTACCAACTGGATAAGTTGAGCTTTACCAAACTTGTTCTCATTTCCTCCCTGTAATCAAATCAGTAAACATCATAATTATAAATAGTCTTTGCAAAATGAAGCACACTCAGTAGGTTTAGAGATGTTTAGTGTGAGAATGTTGCCTTTCTCCACCCAGGAGTATAATTGGATACCTGGGAGGTATGAATGGCAAATGCAATGATACCATATATATACCTATTAAGGTAAAAAATAGTGTGGACTGTCATATACTTAAAGTAAATATCAACAAAAACAACAACTATGCCAGAACCTATGGCTGATTAAGTGAACTGGACCTTTGCTTGACCTTTGACCCTGTCCCATCAAAATGTAATCAGTTTGGGATTGTTAGTCAAGGAACATTGCGGCCAATACATAATTACTATGACAGCTTGTTAAAAAAATATAAAGCAGGAGGGGCCAGGAGAGACAATTTACTATGAACAATACAGTACACAAATAAAACAAAAATATTCAGTAAGAATTGATCCCTTACGACATCCCTGAGGCCATTTCCGGACATCTAAAGACCAAAATTTTCCGGGGGAGCATGCCCCTGGACCTCCTAAAACATTGACTCTCTACCGGCCCTCCTTCCACCCCCCCCCCCCTTTTCCAAAAGTTTGCACCTGCCCCTGATGCCTTACTGCCAGTTTAGATGCATTTGAACACACAGTACTGCAACATTTACCATAAACATGTACAGTAGCATTATTGCCAGTTTAGACATTTTCACACAGGTCAAATTCAGGTGATTTAGATGTTTCTATATGAAAGGGGTTCAAGTAAAATGCTTGACAATAAGCAATTTAAAACAGTACTGCATGGAAAATCGCCAGTGTAGCATACAGTATTATAGCAAAATGCTACACAAAAATGAACACTCGCTACAATAATACCTGGATTGTATAAAATTATTACATTGAAAACCTTACATTCCAATAGCATCAGAATTTATTAGTAAATATTGCTATACAACATTATGAAATGAACATTTTTTTCCGAGTATAGGCGGCTATATACATTGCGATTTTATTATGCTGTATATTTTGCACCGCATACATGTTTTAAATAGGCTGAAACTGTACTGAAAATAAAATTAAAAACAAAATCACCACTAGGTTTCTTTATTCATAAAACAATAAAAATCCAACAGTTATTATATAATGGACAATTAATGTAAAACTAAACTTAAGTATAAAAAGTAAAAAAATAACAAAGATTAGATTAATTCAATTCTTAATTTCTATCCTTTTCCTGTGTTTTTTTTTACACTCTAACATACTGCAGTTAATGTATACAACTGTTAACATTTTGTAAGTTGGCATTCACAAATTACCATATTGCTGCTTTAAAGTTTGCAAATCATAATTTTAAAATTATTTATACTGTATGAACTTGACATACTGCATTATTATCACTAATACAAGATACAAGTCAACTTTATTGTCAAAATAATAACATTTTGAGATATTTGTTGTACCAAACAGTCAAAATGTTGATACTGTAATTAAGTAAATGCATCATAACAACAACAGCAACAACAATTGAAACTTATGTACAGTAAATTATCTTCTGAAATTTTGATTGAACAAAGAACAAGCGATGTACAATGTTGAGTGTCTAAAACAGTTTGTGGATAGTTTTTGTTGCCTATCTCTAAGCCTTCCTGATCTACTAATGACAATATCTGAATGCAACGAATGAGATGGATCCTGCATAATTAAATTAAATTTCTTAACAATTAAACTATTAAAAACATAATGTTGCACATCGGTGCCAATCACTCTACCAGCCTTATTCACAATTTTCTGTAATATAGCATTGTTATTTCTCTCATTTTGCTAAATTTTGTAATGTAAGGGATATTATTGATTTTATCGGTTTTTATGCGTAGTAAATACCAATTTTTAATTTTGTAACAGAAAGGAATTTTATAGAATAAAGTACCTTACCTAGGGTTGGAAGAATTAATTTTGAGAATTATGTTTGTTGTATTTTTCCCCTATTAATGTATTTCAGCACTCAGATCAATTTCTATGTAATTATGTATTATGTATGTTCGTAGATTGTACTAGTTTAGTTCTTAAGCACGCACTAGTTTAGTTCTTAAGAGTAGTTCACCTACAACAATTGATCATTTTGTTTTATTAATGCCTTTATATTATTATTAATTTTTTTTTTCAACCTTCAATGTGTAGTGTGCTGCCACTGATATAAAAGTGCATCTTCCAAATAACAAAACGATGTAGTAAATTTGCTGACACATATTGAATGACAAGCAATCTAACACTCTCCTACTGCAGTACACAACGAAAATGATGATGAAGGACAATTAGTTGACCTATGGTTGACCTGACCCTGCCCAGATGACAGCAGGAGGCTGGCAATCTAATCAAGCAGGGACAATTTTACAACATAAAATTGATGTATGGCAATTAATGTTAACACTCTGATAGCAGTCTAACAACAAGGAGTAAATCAATTTAACTTTTAATTACATTTGGAATCAAAGATGTCACTTGGAAAATCATGATTTTGAATATAAACTTAATTACTTTGAGGATTATTAAGTATGTTATATTATTAACCTTGAACATACTGTATTTATAAATTAGAGTACTTTTTATGAACAAGAAAATATCAACATGGAATTTTTTTTTTTATTTTCATCATCAGTTTATAACAATCTTAAAATAGATTCAATTGTAATCTAGTAGTTTTTGGTCATTTTTTTAAAATCATGTGGGTTGAGATTGTTCAGACAGTTTTATGTCACCAAAATTCCATTAGCACTGATTTTACCTCTACACTTAGTGTACTTTTTATCTACGGTAGATTTTTTAATTGAAGGTGACATTTTCTTTTTTATGGGTTGGATACTGTATTATGTAATCAAAGTTTTTTATCTAAGTACAAGGCATGCCTCCAAGGAGGGAGGGGGGGCCTCCCTTCCCCCACCCACTTTTACTTGGTAGAAGATTATATGCATCTGAAAGTCTTTTTTGTACACTGTGTGCCTCTACACCAGAGACCATCTGTAAGTAATTCCTGTGAGCTAGGTGGCCCTTTTCTTCAGGTTTGTTAAAACCTCACATCTGTAGGCTGTAAGCACAGGACTTTTTCAGGCGAAGCTAATCGGCAAGTCTGTTAGTACAAGTCCAAGTGGGAAGAGGTTTACTGTAGTTGGCTAATAACAAGGGCTTTATACTGAATACTATATGGTTATGATTATTGGCTGGCAAATATTTAGGGCTTTACAATACTGTAATGATGAAAATGATTGTATTAGGAATGGACCATAACATCAACAGCAGCTGTTACACCGTGACTCATGTACTGTATAACGGGCAAATTCTATCGTACATGTTACACATGCTATCAAATATCAGTTATAATATCTTTACTACCTCTGGACCTGCAATCTTATCGCAACTGAGCTTAAAATAACCACTGGGTTTATTTTAGAGTGGCCCTTTTTTAAACAAATTACTTGACATGTGATTTTCAATCACATCCTTTTCTGTTTCCTTTAGTCCCAAGGATATAATCGTAGAAACATATTTTTAACATCATTCTGTAAAATAGGTTTGTGATTCTAATAACCCATGGGTTACTATTATGATGGGTTGATAATAGAGAGAGGATTAATATAGGATAGTAGGTTACTAATTAAACGCTTAATGGTTTTGACGAGCTTTGCTCATACTTTGAGCACATTTACTGTAAAACATGTTTTTAAATTAATTGATTCTAAAAAAAAGAGCTTTTTTACCACAAAAATTTATACAATCTACCATAACTTAAATTTTTTAAAACTACAAACTGTAAATGAATGGTGCGAAGTAAATCCTAGAACATTCCCCGGATTCTCCTAAAAAAAAAACAATCTCTACCGCACTCCCCCCTTCGCCCCTCCCCTTTCCAAAAGTCTGCATCCTCTCCTGCTTGCCTGGGTTATTACTGTATTATCAGATCCATTAACATTCATTTAAAAATAAACATGGTCAATTACCATTAGCGTAATCTAACTAATTAAATGGCTAAGACTTGTGGCCCTGTATACATTGTGAAGTGAGATCGCAAATAATTTGGATCGTTATGTGGTTATGGTGGTTCTAATTCCTATTTTTGAATACGCTACTATAAATGTATTTTATTGTTATCATTAAGTTTGGCCGTTTTAATAACATTACTCACAAAAAGAATTATTAGCTTGAAATACGAGTATATTTTAACAGCAATCTTTGGCTAAGGGTTAACTAATACGTATGAATTGTCCAAATTTTTGGTACAGGTTGTTATATTTAGATACGGGTTGTCCTGTATCCGCCTGTTTGTACAGAGAAGACCAGCAGGAAGGCGTGAGCAAATAATTGGATACTGGCCTAAAAACAAGCGTTTTCATGCCAGTCTACAACATGTGTCGGCTTGCCTCATAATGTGTTCGTAAATCATCACATTATTGTGGCTGGCCATGAAGAAAATAAAATAGATTTTTTTTTCTCCACGGGCTCCCGATGTCATAGAAAACCTAGAAATAGAGTAAAAATGATGAATAGTTTCACTCAATCAGGGCCGGGTACTGGTACGAATAGATAGTCTACAAACGTCACCTAGAGTAATTTACAAAGCAGAACGAGAGAACGAACCTCCACTGTTCAGGGCATGTAGGCCTATCTAATCTGACAAACCATGATCTCGAGAGGTCAAATTGCTGCCAAGAATATGTTTAGCTGCTTCGCAGCCATTATTTTGCCTTGAGTATATTCCTGTTCACTATATAACTAATTCTGAATGGACTGGACGTGCTTTCTTTGTGCACTTTGCGCATTTTAGCAATACTCACTGCTACACATTACACCAATTTGATGCACATTTTAAGCAATGAAACAGCCATTTGTTACATCTAAAGCAACCCTGAAACCGATATACATACCTGAGAATTAGTCTTCGGCCCTCGATATTTTACGGTGTCGCTTTTAATTCCAATTTCACCGTCCTCGGCCATAATTACACCTTGATGTTTTAACAAATGAAGGTCTGCAAAATAATATACAGTAGTAATGTTAGGATGATCAAGAAGAACTATAAAATGGGATTAGACAATAGAGTCAAAATAGGTTAAGGTAATCTTCTCTGCCCCATGATAAATCCACCAGTGATTAAATGTCTTAGATTAGAATTAATTAAGAGTATTCATTGGTCATCAACTACTCATTTACAAACCTTCTATTTTACACACACTATCCACTTCAATGGCATCATTAAAGGGCTAGTTCACCGAAAAAAAAAAAAAAACTTGCTTGTATGTTTTAGTTTATCATAAAATGTATATTCAGCTCTGTTTCTGAATTTTTATGATTCATTTTACCTATCATAATTATTGGTGGAACAGTCAAAAATTGCTAAGTGTCAAGGTAATTCAAATTACAAGATGAATCCCTATTCTTTTACATACAAATTGTCTGAAGAGGGGTATTTTAAATAAATTGTGAAAAATCAATGGTCATTCTAAAAACATAGAAAATTACTATTCTTGTGTATTTTAACCAAAATTGTTCATTTCTGATGATTTTATATCTGTGTATAGTAGACATTTTTATTAAATAAAAAATTACCCACTTTGCTATTTTGTGTGTAAAAGAATAGGGAAGAAATCTAATGTTTATTTTTGTATATATTTTTTTAATTTATGAGATTCAAGGGGAAAAAAATCCTAAAAATCCCTAAATAGGGCTGAATATACTTTTTATGATTAACTAAGACATATAATAAATAGTAATTTTTGGGTGAACCTGGCCTTTACAATAATGGCCAATGATGTACTTCATTATTTATAATTCTTTAGTTTTCTTTTTTCTTTAACAACAACGAGAACAAAATAAACACAAAAAAAGTTTTGCAGGCCTTATTTGACAAATTTTCTAGAACCTCTCAATTACGAACTGTGGCCAGTAAAACTTCCCATTATCGGGCCCGTTTTGCTCAGTAAATTGTTTTAAAAATATTAATTTTCTCAAGCAAATGGCACAAAACACTATCCTTCTAATTATTTTACTATAGATAAGATAGAACAGAACACATTTTGGTACTTTCTTCCACTTACAACGACCATAGGCAGACTGCAGCATTATTCATGGTCAGCAAAAGTAAATTCGGGCCAATTAAAAAAATTGATTTCTCTGGTTGGTCAAGTTAAAAAAAAAACCCTTAAGGACAACCTCTGTAACAGGCTCAGGATATTAGAAGTGTGGAGATGCAGGAAATAATTAATTACTAATTATTGCTTATAATAAATTATAAAAGATTACTATCATTGTTCTCCCAGTTAAGTATGCGCAAACAAAAGGTGTTTTACAGTACCGCAAATACCATTACAGGCGCTTTTACCATGTGAAGTCGCAAAAAAGTTCCACTCGGCTTCCAGTCCAAAATCACTTTTGTGGTGATACAAGTTTAAAAAATTGTATTTTTTTGTATTGTTCTGCGCAGCCATCTGTGAAGTACTGTAATACACTTTGTTTATGTGTGGATGTTTTTCTATTATTGTATTCATTACATGCTTCTGAAAAGTATACACTACTGTCTAATGTGCTATGTTCCATGATGTCACTTAGAGTACAAAACCTGTTGTGTTTAAGTTCTCCGTTGGTGTTGCGTACATAAACAACAAATGGGTAAACAGTAGCTTGCGAGTTCTCCCAGTGAAAACTTTGGATTTCATCTTGTACAACAAAAGAAAGGCAAAGTCGCACTGTACTAGAGCCTCATTAGGTTTGAGATCCGACTTCAATTTTGACATTGATTTTGAGATTTAGCAGTGAAGCTGTGGCGTGTGAGTTTAACAATTTGCTCAGACAAATTCTCAATATAATCTTCCTTTGATTCAGTTATAGTTATCAATTTACACTGATCTACATTAACCCACTGTCTGTATGTTATTTCAACAAGATCTTCCAGGTCCTCACATTCTTGCAAAAATAAAATAATACCATCCTTTATAAATTATCAGAGACTTCAATTAACAATTGTAGTATGTAAGCAAATAAAACAATAGATATCTGTAATTAATAAACAGAAATCTCAAGTATCAAAACAATTGGCAATACTCTAAAATATGTTCAAGACTTGTAACTGTAATGGAGCTATTATTATCAGTTTATGTACAACTTGGCCATTTTGGTGGAAATTTTATAGACTAACAAAGTTTGAAAAGCAATTTCTCACAAATATGGAAAAACATGTCTCCAATTTTCAGATAGGTTATAACTTATAGCTTACATGCCAAACTGTATTTTCTGTAAAAAAACATGTGCCTGAAAAAATGGCGGCGGGGGTTAAATTCAAGGTCAAAAAGTTTGTTTGAAAACTATTATCATACATAGTGTTCTATCAACCAAGTTACTTATGTTTCTAGATTCCCCTTCAGATTTCCTGTCCAATGATACCTTATTTGTTAAAATTGATCCATAAATAAGGAAAATATAGACATTTGAAATACTGAGGTCATAACCTTTTGCACAAAAACGCGAAAAAATCAGTGGTCCATATCTTGCAAACCGATAGTCCAATTGAGCTAAAATTTGGAAATATCACGTTTTAGCTTGGGGGCTATTTGTGTACCAAATTTAAGAAAAATCCATGATGTGACGATTTGCATTTTTTTGGTTGATCTGAGGTGGAATGACCCATTCATTTGTGCCAATTTTAAGATATTTATAATTCGAAATTACTCAGTAAATTTGGTATCAATCATTCATTCATTCGGGCAATTACCAGACTATTAAACTTATCAGGCCACCGGCCCATAAAGCGAAGTAATATTGATAACAATGTAAATTAGTGATCACGGATATGACTTCTTTCTCTTCTAATACAAAAAGCAACATAAAGATATTTAGATAATTGAACTTGTAATTTACTTTCTTTATATTAAAACGATTTGGGTTTGACCAGATATAAGGTGGAAAAATAGATTCTCTTTGTTTTTTATACGCTGTACAAACTAAAGTAAAATGATATTCATCTTCTTCTACATTTAAATCACACATATAACAAATTCGCAAATCCTCTTCGTTTCTAGAATTAATTAATAAAAAGTGAGCTCCTGTTCGAATCAAGTAATACATCTTCTGTGTTTGAAATTGTTAACTAATGAAATATATTTTTGGGTACTATATGGCAGCAGATCGTTAATTTTAACATAAAATTTCATTTTGCGTGAAAGATTTTCATTAGAAAAAGAACCCTGTAAATAAGTGTTTTTTAACCTAGTTTCGAAATTTCTAAGAAATAAATTAACATTACCTACGCCTTGGTTTAACCAAACAAATCCAAAGCCATACTGGAATAGGATTCTCTTAACGCTTGCAACCCAGTTATTACAGTCGTACATTGATAGCAAAACGTAACATTTATATGGAAGGCGACCAGTATCCATGGTTACAATTTTTAACCAATAAGAAATTATCTTTTTGTAAACTTTTGTCCATAGAAAGCTTTTTTAAGAAAAGCCCTTTTTAAGAAAAACACAATATTTGAACACAAGTTGAATAAAGCAACAAAAATAAAAAAAAAATCAGCAAAAATGACGTCCCCCTGGTGAAAGCACTGACTTGTTGTGAATTTAGGTTCGATTTTCATGTCCTAATGAACAATTTGGAGGCAATAAATTCAATTGCATAGGCCTACCTATATTTAAAAAATAGTAACTTCTAAGCTGCAAGACGATATCAAGAATGAAAAATATTGGTCTAAGGAACATTGGTTTTGAATTAAGTTTATGTCATCGTTTTTACATGGTAGGAGATAGAATTCGGTTATGCGGCATTCCATCGAACTCCCTAATCTAGGTCTAGCCTGGGCCTGTAAATCACCTAGTAGGCCTAGTAGTAGTAGGAATTCCTTCTACTAGTACTACTCTACCTAGCCTAGGCTAGGTCCTACTACTTCATCATCGGATGACATCAGATGACATGATAAAAATTACTCCATCCATGCTGATAGTGCGATGATAGTCAGGGATTCGTTGGGCAGTGCAGTGTTACTAGAAAATGTGCATGGAAATAATTTACAATTTTGTATCATCGTTTACATTAAAAATCCTATTTTGTTTGTTTACACCTAAGCCTATGTTATTGCTCCCATGACAGGCTAGACTGACACTGGTTGGTTGGTCAGTAAGCCGAGAAAAACACGAATCCACCCATCCCTTTTATTTTTTTAAACAAAGTGGTGAAGGTCACTTCGGATTCCAGACTGCGGAGGCCTACAAAAGAAAGACAAATAACTGATACTTACGGTGTTCATTCCTATACAGGTGGAATACAAATAATTAATATTACTTTATACATATGTTGTTTATGTTTTGGAGACCAGCATGGTACAAAAAACACCGATGAATCATCATTTCATCTCCGAAATCATCTCTAAATCCATTCAATCATAACAAGGCTCATTTCCGGTTCTATGTCTTTCCGTTGCCGGTACGGATAGCCAGTTTCCGCCCAATCTTACGACACATTGCTGTAAGAAAATCGGGTTTTTACGTTGTCTGGCTGAGACCGTTTAGTGGTTCTTTTACCAAGGGCGGATTTAAGGGGGGGGGGGGGCTTAACAGGCTTAATCCCCTAAAATTGACCCGATTTTTTTTCATTTAAATAACGGCAATGTACAAATAAAAATATTTAAAACAAATAGATGCACAGGGGTTTGGGGGCTCGTAGAGGAGGAATCGCACCTTTTAACCTAAAAGGAGTTTTTTTTTTAATTTTTGCTTGTCAAAACGAAATCGGGAAATAAATCCCCCCTAAATCTCAATCCTAGATCCGCCCCAGTTCATCATCATCATCATCATCATCATCATAATCATCATCATCATCATCATCATCATCCATCATCATCGTCGTCATCCTCATCGGCATCGTCATCGCCATCATCAGCATCATCATAATTATCATCATCAATCATCATTATCATCATCATCATCATCATCATAATCCGAATCGTCATCATAATCGTCATCGTCATCGCCATCGTTATCTTCATCCGCATCGCCATCATCATAATCATGGGCGGCGGAAGAGGGGTCCCCAGTGACGACTCAGGGGGATCGTCCCCCCTGAAATGTGACTCCAACAACAAAATTCACATTTCACAACTCCAAAAGTATGGTAAAATATATTGTGGGCGTGAAAACCACCTTTAAAGCACGAAAACCACCTTAAAGCCGAGCGAATTTTAAAAATTTAACTTCGTCCCACCACCCTAATTCAAAAACGTTCCGCCGCCCCCGTCATAATCATCATCATCGTCATCATCGTCATCGTCACCGTCATCGCCATAATCATCATCATCGTCGTCATCATTATCATCATCATCATCATCCTCATCATCATCATCATCATCATCATCTTCATCGCCATCGTCATCGTCATCGCCATCATAATCATCATCATCATCATCATCATCTTCATCATCATCATCATCCTCATCACCATCAGGCCCGTATTTAGGAGGGTTCGGGGGTTCGGCCGAACCCCCCCCCCCCCTCCGCTAAGTGGGCTAATATTTTTGGGGTAAAACGTAGTAAAATGGCCTAGTAAACATAAAACATAAGTCACCCTGCATCCATGTATAGGCACCGTGACCAATCACTATAGACGATAACATTACTCAATGACCAAATTACGGAAATGTGTTAAAGTTAAGGTTAAGTGTCTTTTAGCATGTAAAATAACACAATTATTCCGGGGGCCTTCGGCCCCTGAATCCCGATCGAGCCTCTTGGCAACCCCCTGTCCCCAAGCCTAAGTTGCTCGCTTCGCTCGCAAGTCTGAATTTCGAAACCAATACATGCTGAACTGGAAGACGGGACATTTTGATCGACTCTAATGTGTCTTTTAACATGTAAAATAACGCATTTCTTCGGGGCCTTTGGTCCCTG
>JAOTQE010069825.1:3147-17139 GCA_025631205.1 Nesometra sesokonis
TTATCAGGTATATCTTATCAGGTACATCTTATCAGGTACATCTTATCAGGTACATCTTATCAGGTATATCTTATCAGTATCTTTATTTTCATAGGTTTTATGATTAGTATGCATTTTGTTTTCTAGAGGTTCTTTTTTGCTTCAATTTACCTTAGTATATTTTATGTTTTACTTTTAAACATTAGTATTTGCATTGCTTTTAGAGTATATTAGGCCCCATAAAAAATTATTAGTTTATCACCTCCGTGCGCATCACTTTTGGGGAAATCACGATTTTTTTTTTTTTTTACTCATTTTATTATTCAAACGATCATTTTTTTTCACTTGAAATGCTTTGAATTTTTTAAACATAAATTAATATGATCGATTCTCGAGCTCACAATGATGTACACAGCTAGGAATACAATGATCAATATTCGCTGCAGGCTGGTGCGCTGGTATCTGCGTCGTATTTGCGTGAGTCTAAAATAATGATCGACAATCTAGTACCCCAACGTGAGATCAATACAACATTGGACGGTTGGATAAAAAAAAAAGAAAAGAAAAAAAGCTCCCGCCCTCATCAGTTTTTACGCTTTGGTAGGGTGATAAACTAATAATTATTTTTATGGGGCCTTATATTTGAATTTAACTTTGAGATTGTTCCTATTGGCATTACTAGTAACTAGGGATAATACAGTTGAGAAATCCAAGCAATATTGTAAACTAATATGATAAAGGAAATATTTCTCTTCTGGAGAATTTAATGAATATAATAAATTGTCAGAGGAAATTATTGGTGTTCCGTCAAGTATAATTATAATTTTTTTTTTTTTTTTACTTTTTCACCAAGTGTATATTATATGTATTCATTTATTTATATTTTGGAAGAAATAAATATACTAGTAAAAACAAGTTTTGTAAACCAAGATTTCAAAATGAGGCAATGCATGGCAAAACCACCAAGTTGTCGGAAAATTGAAAAATGGAGTTAATACAAAAACTGTATTGCACTACTAATAAACTAAAAATTTAGTGGTCAATTATTAAATCGGACAACTATAACTAAAGTTATTGAACAAAATAATCCAAATTTTTTTTGTATTTCTTTATATTTCCTGTTGTCTATTTGCATATTTCTCAATAACTTCCTGTGTGACAACTGGGTGGTTTTGTCATACCTTGCCACAAATTGTTTTCTGACCACTGATTAAATATAGAAGTATCCAGTCTGCCAACCCTCTATAGTCACATGTTTGATTTCGCTGAGTGTTTAGCAGGCAGTTACTGTAGCCGTCTATTATGATGCCTTATTATATTGGTGTTTTATATTTGCAGAGCAACACGGAGAAGATGAATGAAGAAACCAAAGTAGATTCAAGTTTACATTTAAAAGACAATGGGGATGGTGAATCCAGTGACAACGTTCAGGAAGTTGAGAACAATGAACAAATATTAAATGAGATTAATATTGAAGAGAGTACTGAAGTAGACACAGCTGAAGATGATGAAATGGATGGCGAAAGAGATACTATAAATGATATTGATAATGATGACAATAATAGTGATGATAATGATGACAATGATGTTGATAATGATGACGACGATGATGTGGGGTGGATAACACCTAGCAATATCAGTCAAGTAAAAACTTACAATGGCTCAGATCGGATGGAAGCAAATGACGTTAAGGTTGGCTGTCTTACAACAGATTTTGCAATGCAGGTATAGTGATACACTTGTACCAACAACACCATGACGAGATAATTATAAGGCCTAATAATTATAAACCCTAATAATTATAAGGCCTAATAATTTTAAGACATAAAAGCCTGACTGACCCAGAATCTTGAAAATTAGGGTCTGCTTTTTTTGTATTTGGAAATTTTATGAAATACATAATGTTGTCCCAGAAATTGTAAAACATTCATAAATTTGTCTCAGAAATTGAAAAAATACATAAAGTTTTCCCAGAAAATGTTTGAAATACATAAAGTTGTCCCGTAAAATGTAAAAAAAGCATAAAGTTGTCTCGAAAATTGTAAAAAAATACATAGTCTTGTCCCAGAAATTGTAAAAAAATACATAAAGGTGTCCCAGAAATTTTAAAAAATACATAAAGTTGTCCCAGAAATTGTAAAAATGTATAAAGTTGTCACAATATTTAACTATAGAAACTAAAAATGCCACGTTGTTGAAAATATAATAACAGGTGCCTACAAAAAAATCCTGAACGTTTGAACCAAGTTTTAATAAATGTTAAGCTTTGGCAATATAAAGATGTTTTTGACCAATAGAAGTCTTAATAACACATATTTTTTTTATGTACTGTACAAAAAAGTAATACAATTCTACAAGTTAGTAATTGTGAACCTAGAATTGCTACATGTCTCTTTCCCCAATCATTTGGAGAGCACCATCAACAGCAAATTTATATCAGAAATTTAATTTTGTGAATTGATTTATACCAAGAATCAAAGACTTGTAACAGACCAAGTCAAACAGAACCATGGTGTGAGCGGGTTTCAAACCCGTGCTGTTGTTTTTTTGCTATGGTTTACAGTTCATTCTCCTGCCTTAACCGCTCGGCCATACAACCTGCACAGTTTTGTTGACATTCTGATGAGAAAAATGTGGATCTGATGTAAATATTCCTTTACAGTATAAAAGTGTAAAACATATGTAGATTCTTTCAAACAATAAACTTGATTATTTTTTAATTTTCCTTTTTTTGTTTGTATAGAATGTGTTAATTCAGATTGGTTTATCTGTCGTATCTGTGGATGGTATGTTGATTAAGAAGGCCAAGAGTTATGCTCTCAGATGTTACTCCTGTTTCAAGTAAGTAACCAACCACATCTCTATATTATTGAGTGGAGTGAGTTAAGTGACTGACGGTAAGGCAGGACTGCCACAACCAGCTATATCCATAACATACAGCACAGGTTGCACTTCAAGACTCCCTTTGCCTGTGGTTTTTGTGGCGGATTAAATCATCTTGAATAGGGACTTAAAAGTGGAGGTCTAGTGTCCACTTAAAAAAAAATCAGCAAAATATTTCAGGTGAGCAGGAGTGTACCCAGTGCCCTGGTGTTTCAGACCCAGACTTTGTGGATAGACCAGAGTGTGGTGGCTTAGCCGCTGTATGACACAAAGTGACCCCTGTCGTGGACAGAAGGATGTGTGCTAATATAGTAGTTGCAAAGGACATGACGTGACCCTTAGGGGAGAAGCAGGTCATTGAATGTGCAACAATTAGTCTACTCTGCACCTTTAATGATTTAAATTGAATTCAAATTGGAGAAATGTAAATGTTGAATTACGTTAGGGAGGTAGAAAGTTTATAATTGTTCACATCCACACTTATAATATCTATTTCCACTTTCAGAATTACAAGTAACACCCAGAAGGTGTTCTGTCCAAAGTGTGGCAACAAAACACTGACAAAGGTGACCGTGACCGTTGATGAAGATGGTACCCAACGCTATCACCTGTCATCAAGGAGGGCTATAAACACACGGGGATTAAAGGTTCGTAAAAGTGGTCCGATTGAGACTTTCTCAAAGTGTGGTTACTATGCATGCCAATAAACAGGGAAGACCATTCACATTCATGTCCACTCCAGGGGTAATAATGGACATATGCTCGTAAAGTTGACATTATCGACACTATTGCATAGCAGCTCAAGTACCGCATTCCATGCAAAATGGTGTATTTTACCCTAATTTTATGCTGAAAACACTGGAGTTGAAGTGAAATGCTTTACACCAGGGGTGGATGCAGACTTTCTGAAAAGGGGGCCGGTAGGGAGTCAAAGTTATAGTGGGGTTCAGGGATGCTACCTTGGGAAATTTTGGCCTTTAGATGTCCGGAATTGGCCTTACACACGTTTTAAGGGATATTTTACTTTTCGAAAGGTGGAGCTGGAGGATTTCTGGGCCCCCTTAAATTTATCTTAGTTTAGACACACCATGACCTCAACCTTGGAGTTTTGCACAATGTAAAAGAAAAAAGAACTCCGGTGTTTCATCGGAGATTAACAATTGAGTGTATTCATCTTTTCCAACTGCGGAGACACTGGTGACTGTGAGATTATAAAGAACACATGCTCGCTAAGTTGGCATTGCCCACACACTTTCATAGCAACACATGTAACACATTACATGATTATTCTACGCCCAGCGTTTTTTATGCTAAAAAAAACTGATGTTTGAAAAGGTCCCTTTTTCACCTTCTGTCTCCCGATGTGTCTCATGGTCGTTTTCCATTTGGCAAATTTATGCAAATTTAGGCAAATTTATGCATGCTAAACAGAAAGTGAATAATAAATTTGCCTAGTGGAAAACAATCTTTAAGTGAGAAGCAATTAATTAAATTCATTGTTTTTTTAATGCACACTGAACAAAACTCCTGGAGTTGATGCCCTACTGTGTATGTGTAGCCAGTATAATAGTTCTTTGCACTGCGATAAACTGTGATAAAGAGCTTTCAATTTGTGGCGAGGTAGAACTTGGAGCAACATCATGCCAACGCCACTGCACATAGCAGGACTATGTGTGTTGAGTTGTTGCCCTAGATCTGTGACAGTCGTTGGGTGGTTGTGCGTCCACAACATCGCAGAACCAATAATGATGGAAGTGACCTTTAATACCATCTTACATTATAAACTCTCTGTATTCATTTTAGAAAATAATTTTGAAAAGCCAGTTTCTCTGAATTTTTTAAGCATTTTATTCATTGTCAAGTTCCAAAGTGTGTTAATTCACTGGACGTGTGCATCGCTGATATTAAAATCAATTAAACGTAGAATGCATGCAACAGCGGTCATGGCTAACCACGTTAATTTTCTATGTGCATTTCACCTTCTACATCATCGCAAATCAAAAGCTTGCTGTGCTGCTATGTAAACTGATAGCATACTATGTTCTATTTCAGTATCCACTACCACTACCAAAGGGTGGAAAGCACGGCATGAACCCAGTCCTTGTAGAAGATCAACCAATACCACAGAACAAACCAGCTAAGAAGACATTAGCAAAGTTCAGTGCATTTGATCCTGACTATGTAGCAAGAGCCTCGCCATTTGCCATTAATGATGTTACGAGTCGAGCTGCTCAGTTGGGGGTGTGTGGTTCAGGGGGTAGCTCAAGACGACGCAATCCAAATGAAGTGAGGCGTAAAAAAGGCCGAAAGAAGTAATTTAAAGTTTTAATTATAATTTTAAGATAATCGGGGCCTAAAAAGTGTCTGAGAATTTTGGTCGGGAATCAGTTTTTTTTTCAGGTACCATTTACCGTATTTTCAGAATATTTCCTATAAAATTTAGGTATATACAATTTCCAGGATAATTTATGTATATTATCTGAAAAAGCTTGGGCTATGGTATAGACAATTTTTCTTTGGGCCTAATTAGTAATATGTTTTTTTTCTTATTATTATTATTGTTATATGTCATCTAAGGAACAGTAGTAATAAATACAAGTAATAACCTTTTAATTATCTGTTTTTATTTGATATATTTGGAGTCAGTGGTGCCCTTCTTGTGGTGATTGACCAGTACACCAGTAGACAATCCCCTACTCTTACAGTGGTGCCCTTCTTGAGGTGATTGACCACTACACCAGTAGACAATCCCCTACTCTTTTCAGAAGAGTATACTGCGTTATTTAATGAGACATGGTGCACATGGAACCAACTGTTAACATCATCGAAAAAAAATATCCTATAATTATAATAAATCTGGTGTGCACCCCCTTCAAGTACATGTGGGCCAATCTAAATTTATCCAATAAAAGCAAAATACTGACTTTTTAGAATACTATAAAAGGAAATAGTTGAAACCGACAACTGGATTCGCCCCTGGTACTTTATCTGGTACAGTGAAACCTCAATTTTACATTCTTCCAAGTTTTAACTAAAAATGGTAGTAACTTATTGAAAATAGAACATAAATTTTAACTGGACATGGTGTTAAATGTTTTCAAATTAATCAATATGTATAGATTTAATACACTGAAAATCCTCTAGGCCTAAACTAAATAATGAAATAAGTAACGAGCAAACTTATCTAAAGACCATAACTCACTTTTACAGTTTTACAAACCCCCAGATTTACATAGCCCTTCAGGTTCATACCGTATGTAAAATCGAGGTTCCACTGTAATCTGACATTTCTGCGGAAACCCCTTCCTTCATTCTCTTGTTGAATGAGTGGCGTACTATCAGACTTGTAATCCGAGTCAATTCAATCAGGAGTTCAATTCATGACAATGTTTTAAAACAAGTGTCCTTCCCTTGTAAAAAAGATAATTATGGATACTTCAACAGGTCATAGCAAACTGAAATAGTACAGTAGTAGTAGGAGGTTAGAACAGATAGAAATGAGTACATTCAATATTAGTTTTTATACGCTCAAATCCAAATCTATGGATGCAGTTTTTCCACTGGGTGATGATTCAGATACACAAAAATATCTAAAGTTTGGATCATTTTCAATTTGTAACAAACATTTTTTGGTAAAATCATGAAAGCACATGAAATTATTAAAAATATCAGTAAAGAGTTATACTGTACAGTGAATGAGAATTTTTCTATTAACTGTTGCAAATACCTCAAAGGTGATGGGTAAATTAAAGAGGGTGCATGTAGTATAGAATGATTTAGTATCAGCCCCCATGCTATTCAACAATTTTTTTGGGGCCTGGTAGTATCACACACATGCAGTGAAAGGATTAACAGAAAGAAACCATCTGGTAGTCGGTCACAATTCAAGGGAGCAGATATCGAAAATTGGGTGTGTAATTTTATAAAAAATGGATTGAAATCTGCCGGTAAGTGGCACTGCAGATGTCCGAAAACCACCAATTTGTGGTACTTTACACAAATTTTATTCCTAGGGTTTGGGTCAGATGAGGACGAAAAATCACAGAAATGACCTGGAAAACAAAATTACACGCCCAGTTTTCAATATCAGCTCTTGCTTGCCTGCAGTGCCCCCTTGAACTACCACATTTCATCATAATCTGTCAACTTGTAAGGGATAGAGAGCGGATAAGAAACATACAGTATTTATTTAGTACATTTATTAGTTGGTGCCATAAATGCCACTACTGGAAATATTGTCCGAAACGCGAATACACAACTAGAGTGTTGTTTTGACTGGCGGATCAAAATGCAGGTAATGGTGCTTGGATTCAGTCCCTCTGACGTGCATTATAATTCCTTGTCAGAGTCCAACTCCCAATTCTGCAAATTCATTATTTGGTGGCCAACAGTTTGTTTGAACAGGGTTAAACTTTAAAATATTCCATTCACAGCAAAATTAAAGAATAATCATTCAGAAAAATGCATGTATAAAATATCAAGCAGAACATTTATTTTCAAGTGACTAAAGAATTTGGTGTTAAACCACATTGAGCACTTGACAATTTATATATTTTTGGTAAACTTAATTAAAATAGACACTGTTCTAGGGATGCCTCTTTTCTACTTTTTAAAGCACTAAAATAAAAACAAAGGGAACTGAAGGAATCGTATAAACAAATTAGCTCAGTTGTGGCTATATGCAAGGCCTCATCACAAACAAGTCTCATAAAAACATATTAACATTAATATAACATCATTAAATGTCATTCTTAGGATAAATAAATGCAATGGTATGTGCATTTGAAGTTTTAATGTACGGAAACGTGCCTTTAAAAATTATCTACATAAAGGCGACTTTTCTATAAGGTTGACCCAAAACATATGTACAGTATTAGTGACTTTACACAAGAGGACAGGAATATGGTGGTAGATCACATTATGTTGAGACCCGCCTATTTCCACTACCATTCCATTACTAGGACAATGACAAATTTTGATAGTTGTCTTCTACTGTTAGTGTTAACAAAATACAGCTAATCTTGCCTAAAGCGGATCCAAAGTGGAATTGAAAAACAAATTGCACTAAGAAAATATTTAACTTAGAAATTGTTAGTGGAAAACACATCAACCTGGCATGACAAATTTAATTTTGAAATAATCAGGCTTTGAAAAAGTTGACTTAGGCAAGTTTAAATGTATTATTATTCTTAACACGATATAATTTGAAGCGTACATGATTTGGCAAAAACCACCAAGTTGTCACACAGGAAGTTATTGAGAAATATGCAAATAAACAACAGGAATTATAAATACAGTAAATACAAAGAAAAAGTCTGTGTTTTATGTTCCATAACTTCGGTTATATATGTCCAATTTTAATAATCAACTCCTCATTTTAAAGCTTACAATAAGAATATGGTTTTGATATTAACTCCATTCTTAATTTTCCTACAACTTGGTGGTTTTGCCATGACATGCCTGATATCAAGATTTTATAAGCTTCCTAAAACAAATATGAATCTTTAAAATGATAAGTTGCTTTAGTCTAAAGTAAAATGTAGTACTAGTCCTCCACAATTCGCAAGTTTATTTTTACGGTCCACTGAGCACAGGTCGCCATCCTCTTGACTTTCCCGGCATGTTTCGTGAACTCTCCCAAGTATAATGAAATGCAAGCACCATAGAAATTATAATTTTAAATAAATTCTCAAAGATAGAACTGTTTGTGACCATCTCAATTTGATTTCACCTGTGGTGCAGCTCATTTTGTGACGATGCCTTAAATACATGGTCATGTTGACATAACATCATTTACCATATATGGGCATATCAATGATTTTTGTCAAAATCTGATAGCTGAACTGAGCTTAAGATTCTTCATTGAACCTCAGTTATTTTTTTTTCAATTTTTTAAATTGTTTTATACTGAACATAATTATACATATGTAAAATTGTCTTATATACAAGGCATCTGGGTAATATTTGTTTTACTTTTATCAAGATTACAACATACACACTGCACACAACAAGAACAGTGTTGAATGTTAAAATTAGTTATAAAATAACATCGATTCTTTTTAAATTCCTACATTCAATAACAAAATTGATACATTATATTGATCCCTCTATTTACAATACGGATGAAATTTGTTATTTGAGAGTTATCGCAAAATACAAACAAACGAAAACATCCCATTTCATTTTCATAAGTTGATAAATACATTAAAATATATCCACTTTTTCTTCTTACAAACACAGTCAATGACCATCATAATGGCTGAAAAATACCAGTTAAGTATGTCAATTGGTTGACTCCAAACATTATGAAGCATCCATTCCCTGCATAAACTCCCTATTAACTGCATTTCCTTCCAATAATTAGAGTATTTGTTTCATCGTTGGCCAGACATCAGAAGTTGTGTTGAGTTCATAGCTTGAGGAAATATAGTGTGGTAATTTGCAAGGGGAACGTAGGCTGCGTTGATCATCTTACCTGGAAATTAATTAAATGTTAAAAGTTATTTGACATTAAACAATTTCAACATTAAATATCTAAATTTAACTTATTACCCCCGCCAACCAAGTTGGGCGAAGTAATGTTTTCTTTAGTTTGTGAATAACTTCCTGACCACAATAGAGTAATTGTTAAGGTGTGGGAGTGATTTTATTTTGAGAGGTCAAAATCTAATTTATACATTTCCTATTTCAATATGTGGGCTTCCTTTAGTTAAGTATTAATATTTGAACGGTTATACAAGCTACAACATTCCTGTTATTCCATCTCCATGTTTATTATAATGAAGATCGCTTTTGTGCTCGGCTTATTAATAATTTTATGGGCAATGATCATTTATGTTGGTAGCAGCTACCTTAGGGAAAGTCAGCCAGTCATCAAACAGGCTAAACAACAACCACTGACAAACAACTTTTAGAATTCAATAAGTTAATTCATTATTAGTTTTCACAAAACAATACGGACTTATTGTGCCTTTTCCATAATTCGACAGTGCCAAGTCAAATTTATTTCTTTATATTTTTTTAATCAATTAACAACCAGAAGCTATAAGTCAAGCATAACCCCAAATAGGTGAGACTAAGGGTTTTTTTTGTCAAAATCGGGTCTGAGCACTGAATTCCTGGGTACATTTTAAAGTGTTTAATTACAGATCATCAATGTTCTTACCAGCAAACCATCGTCCATGTAATGCACTGACTGCTGCTTGTGCTATATGCGCTGTTGGACATTTTACATACACCATGCCTTGAGGCGAACCTTTATCAACATATACATGTGTACAGCCGCCATGCTTGTTACACTCTTCAATCACATCATCACGGATATCTGCATCCCAATTAGCACCAGATTCACTAGAAAATATACATAAATCAGAATTAGTTATACGAGATAATGAGGAAAACTATACGTAAAAAATACGTAAATCAGAATTAGTTATACGAGATAATGAAGAACAAACCAAATTTCTTAAGTCTCAAAAACAAAGCCAATGTGGAAACAGTGCAAAATGGACGGTCCAAAAAGGTGGTTAGTGTTGCCAGAGTTGACAAGTTAAAAGATTTGATACAGACGGACAGATTTTACAACTAAATTGCACACAAATTGCATTTTCAGCCTTCTACATTTACACCATTTGATGTATTTACATTATAAAAGGAATTTTCCAGCAAAATTTGTCATCCAGAGAATTTTAATTCTAAAATTACAATTCTAATTAGTTAAAATTTAACACAGACTAACTAGGGGATGCAATATAAAAATTGCTTGTTTAAAAAAACTGTGTGGTTTCAAATGATTAATAGGAACTTACGTATTTGGATCAAACATGTTAGACAGCATAAAGGAGGCGGTGATGTTAGCAGAAGCGGTGGATGCCTGTTGACTTATAGCTGCTGCATGTTGCTGAGCCTGGGCCTGTGCTGCAGCTAATGATGCTTGTAGGTTTACTTGGGTAGGTGCTGCCCCTGGAATCATCTGCTGTTGCCCTGGCATCTGGGGTAGGCCTGATCCTGGCATCTGGGCTAGGGGGTTGAGGGCTGAGGCGGCTGCAGCTGGAATCTGGAATCCAGTACCTATGAAAATAAAATATAACACATTGTAAAATTATAATTCAATGTCAATGTAAATAAAATATTTTGGAAATATAGTGGAATTTCGATTTTACATAATTAAATTAATCAATTTTATTAACCTCTATTTTACATACAGCTGAATCTCTGTGCGGGACCTCTTGTAAGCGGACACCTCCCATCACAGACACTCCTTCAAAAGCCTGTTCTTCCTATCTATTTAGTGCATTTGATACCTCTTGTAAGCAACAAACTTCCGTAAGCGGCGGCAGACAATTTGTCTTAAAACTTAGATTTCTCTTTATGTTAATTTCCGTCCTATACACGGCCATCCCGAATGCTTAGTGAATTTTTGTACAACAAATACAAATTTCTGTACAAAATCCTTATACTTACAATGGCTGAAATAACTACTGCACCAACTGATCTGAAGAAGTGATAAACAAAATTTAACAAAATATAGAATGCGGCGAAAAAAATTTGAGAGGCTATCTGTGTCAAGAAGGCCGTGAAATGTCGGGTATATGTATTCGTGATTATACAACGGTTGACCCTCTATCGGCTGAAATTCTCTTAAAGGGGCACTTATCCTGGACCCAAAGTTTAAATGTTAGCCTAAAATACGTTAAAATTGTAAAATATAACCATTGAAAATAAGTTTTAAACTTTTATGTCTGGCCATGTACCCACCCTCCAGTGCGAGTTATTTTAAGGCATTTCTAAGTCAATGTCCACATGAAAACTAATGTATCCTAAACCATCACCCTCTTACCTTCTGCTAATTTAGCCATGAGTTGTAATCTTCCGGTGGTGGTCATTTCAATTCCAGTTCGGTCAAGCTCATCATTGTCCAAGAAGGATGATGTCTGACCATCAGTTCTCTCAGTCACATTACCAACTTTCATCGGTCTGCCTGCTAATTCAAAACCATTCAACTGCTCAAGGGCTTTCTTTGCATCTTCTGAGTCGTGAAACTAAAGTAGATAAAATATCAAGTTACTAACATTAAATGGAATTAGCAAGTTTGTTTGTATGTTCCCGAACGATCCTGTAAAGAATGGGGAGGTACTGGGTCTGGACAATTATGTTCATGATCTCGACATATTCAAACATAGAAGTACCGATGAAGAAACCTACCCTTTGGTGACAGTAGAATATTCCCAGGACCAGACTTAACTTTGACTTGAGTGATACAGAGTATAGTTTGAAAGAGGTTTAATGATAGTTCATTCAAGGTCTATTAAGGTTTTATGTCTAATAGTAATTTTAAATATACAAAATTAAAAACGATATTAAATTTGTTAGTAAATGCTTAATTTTATAAAAACAAGAATTATAGATAGAAGGAAGAAATGAAATATGGAACGGCAATCCAGAATACACAGTGATTTAAAATCATCGTGAAATAATTATATAAAATTATGCTGCTTATCATCAGAGACAGGACACCTTACCTGCCTATCACATTTCTAATTTAGTACAATATTTATGTACAGTTTGTGTACAATCCTTTCAATATAAAAATAAAATTATTTATGTTTAGCTTATTTGTCACATCCAACGGCAGGTTTTCTTGTCACTTAGAGGAAGAGCATGTTATGCTTTGTAATACAAGTCTCATTATGAACAATGTCGAATTCAGTCCAACAAAATTTAAACAGTTTGGCAAAACACTTACCGTTATAAAACCATATCCTTTAGAACGACCAGTTTCTGTATCCATAATTAGTTGAATATTTTCAATCTGTGAGAAAATATAACATGATGTTACAAGTTGCCCGATTGTTAAAAAAGGAATTCACACCAAGACCTATAAGCTACCCAATGTTTTTAGGATGAGAGAGTGAAATAAAAATGCTAGTCTATGGCAGGTTACTTTCCAGCAATTTGCCAGTACCCATCATATAGCTGGGTAGACTGAAGCAAAGCGGGTAAAGTTCATCGCCCGAGTGTTGGGTATAATGAGTCTCAGAACTCCAGATGTCTTGATTTTGAATCACTGCGCCAACTGCTGCCATAAAATTTTTTACTATTGTATTTTTATATTTACAACAGAATCTTTGCCTGAAATAACTTAAGTGGCTACCTTACCTTTCCAAATGGTTCAAATATGCCTCTTAGCATTTCCTCTGTGATGTTGAAATGGAGTGAGCCTACGTACAGGCGCATGGGGCCTAGGTTACCCCTCTGTAGGGTCATGCTGCTGTTGGCTGTTCTGTTCTTCTCAGCCTGTGAAACTTGAACTATGATTGGTACACCTAACAGTTTCTGGTTGTTTAGTCCGATAGCCTGGAAAGAGATGGTAGATGGTAATTAGGCCTAGAATACTACTGTTCAGTTAAAGCTAAAATTACATTGAAACACCACATTATTATTCAAACAAAATCAGTGGTTTCTTATACTGCTGTAAGGCGTGGCCCAATCCCAAAGTTCTTAAGATGATAAGGTTTTTTTTCTAAATTAATAATTGAGCTAAAAAAACCAAAAAACATTTAAATAAAATTCATTTATAGGTTGAAAGAGGAAGGCACACAGAGTAGTTTTTTTTTTTTAAAGAGTTTAATCAGGTACAAAATAGTCAATGCACTAACTAGAGCACAATATATTGAATTACTGAACAAGGCCCAAAGGCATTACTAAAACCATAGTGGGATTGTGCATTTGAGGCCGTTCATGGCAAAATCATCAACTTGTCACACAGGAAGTTATTGGAAGTAAGCAAATACACAACAGGAAATATAAACATCAAAAAGGAATTTTTTGTATATTTTGACAATTTCAAGTTAAGATTTTCGACTTTGATATTCACCTCTCATATTAAATCTTATGAAAGGTGCACTATGGAAATAACAATAACTCGATTTTCAATTTTGCTTCAACTTGGTGGTTTGACATGAAATGCTTATACTACAGTTAAACTTGCCTAATACCCCTTTTACACTGCAAAACGAAAAACAATTCCGGGACGACCCCGCAACAATTGCGCAACGAGTTTCCGTTTACACCGGATCAGTTATTGCGGAATGAATCCCGTTGAACCACTGCGAATCCGTTTACACTGCT
>JAOTQE010069836.1:0-17138 GCA_025631205.1 Nesometra sesokonis
GAGGGAACCCAGCCCCGGCCCACACTTTTGACTTGGCAGAATACTATTTGAAGCCAGAAAATATGTGTGTTCACTTTGGCCCTCGAAAAGTGCACCAGAGAGCATCTGTGGAGAAATAAATTCCAGGGCTCTAGGTGAACACTGGACCCAAGCCTATTACTATCAGTTTGCTGTTAAAATCTCACACTTCAAAACAAAATCTTTCACCAGGGCCTTGAAAACTCTGAAATGAATTTCCATATATTTCCAAAACTTTCCAAAACCCGTATGAACCCTAACTACATAAACCTGTTTTCCTGCTGATTGTAATTCCAAAAACGTCAATCTGAAATACTATTTTTAAATCGTTATAAAAAATGTTTAAAATGAGTGACAAAAAAAATTCAAATAATGATGAACCGCTAAATTTATGATGCTGTGCGCTATGGAATTCATGTCTTTGAGATAAATTAAATTGGAAAAAAAAATTGGAAAACTTTCCAATTTACTTTTCATAAATTATTGGTTAGTGAATATTGTTAGGCCTAAAACTTGTACATTTTTGCCAAGGGCACTGGTGCCGTGCAAGTAACCAGCATTGTTAACAAATTGTTGAAGTTTAACTAATTTCAACATGAACGATCTAAATCATTAACTTTTTTACATCAGTATTAACGCCGAAAGTGGCTCCTTTTGCTTTTAATCATTGGTTTTAGTATTGTTGGCCATTTATAGAGTGCATAATACAAAGTCTATATGTTCTTTCACAAGTATCCTTTGAAAAGAGTAAACAGAAAAAACTAATTAAAAAAATAAACAGTTAGAATGATCTGGATAGTTAGGTTTTGAGCTTCTCCTTGAAAGGAGACAGAGGATCAGACTCACAGAAAATAACATGAAGACCATTCCATAGGATAATGAAGAACCTTCCACAGGTCTTCAAAGAGCATGGTGAAATATGAAGAAAAGTATGACACTATGAAGACTTCTTTGTTTCATTTTTAATGATTAAAATATATAAAAAAGAATACCTTTCGGACAATTTCTTTGCACTTGATTTTGTTTTGTGATTCACCACCACAATGGCGCCCTCTTTTGATGAAGAAAACTTGAGGCCCCCTATTGAGGGGCCTCTAGTTCTTGTCCTGTAACATCGATCTAGGAACACTCTGTCGGTACGAACCTGCTATCCTAGATGAAAGCTTTAAAATCATGAGCCTACACCCGGATAAATGGAAACGCCACTTCAAAGAAGCCATTGAAATACATCAACATCAACCCACTTTAAACAAAGACCCTGGTTTAGAATTGCCAGCAGTTTACTCCAGTCTCATCAGAACCCTCCCTCAATAGGGGAACTCTAGTTTTCTTCATCAAAAGAGGGCGCCATTGTGGTGGTGAATCACAGCCATGAGATATGGCCGAAACCTGTACACAAACGAAATCAAGTGCAGAGAAATTGTTCCGAAAGGTATCCTTTTTTATATATTTTAATGAAGAATAGTATGATTGGAAGTACATCCGAGAGTGCGAGAACAAGTAGCAGAACGTTAATTAGATTGGATAAGTACATAGGAGGCTGAGAATGAAGAGATTTATTAACAAAGAGTAGTAGCTTAAACACAATATAATGTTTTATGGGAAGTCAATGGAGGGCATGAAGTCCCTGCAACAATAATATTGTCATTTTTTAAGGATTAACGATTGAAAATGCCATTTAATATGCTATTTTTATGATTTATGATCAAAAGGAAAACATGCTTTATACTTACTTTGATGCAGCTTTTCCACCTCCCATAGCCACCACATACCGTACCATCTCCTGGTTGATCTCTTGCAGGCGTTTTGAAGCTGTATCTGCTGTCTCCAATGCCTCCTGCACTCGGCTTGACAAGTCTTCTAATTCAGAATCATGAGTATGAGCATTGAGTTCCTCTTCCAAATTTGTTGAGTATGAGTTGAAAAACTGATAAAAAATATTATTTTTGTTACCTATTTGTTTTAGTTGGTTTGATAGTCATAAATAATTATGCGTTTATCATAAATACATTTACATACATTCAAATATAAATAGATAGTCTAGAACCACATAAGTGGGATTGGTTGTTCAAAATTCCATTCGGCAAGATATCACTCTTGTACTGAGATAACGTCATTGCATTTCTGTAGCTCAGATTTACCTTCAAGATAGCTTAATAGCTTACATGTGTGGTGAAATTCCATGTGCTCACAGTGCAGAACAAGGCCTTTAACATGTTTGATGTTAAACATCTACTCGTTCCAACAGTGCACCATGTGCAACAGTCATAAGCTTTACCCTTTAGCTGTTTTTATGGTAACAGGTCCGCATTACAATGTGTTCCTACCTGTTCGTACTTTAATTTCTGTGCGTAGACGTAATTTTGAAAATTAAGCATGCAAACACTTAGCAACATGGACCCATTTACATATAAATCCTTGCATCGTACAGTGCAAGGGTAAAGATTATGACTGCCGCTCATGGTGCGCTGTCGGCATGAGTAACTGTTAAATATCAAGCATGTTAAAAACCTTTCGCTGCTCTGTGGTTTCATGTAAAAATTTACCACACACGTATGTTATCAGTTTGCAGAGGCGGCACGAGTGACTTTTGGCACGTGCTGTTGGCTAAGCGTGAGAGGTCTTTAAGAATGATGACATCAGAAATGAACTTGGAGGAGGAATTATCAAGTGCTTTGAATAATACAATCTTGAGTTACAGAAAGGCAATAAGCTCATCTTAACCACTGACAGTAACCAAGTATAACTACAATGCATAAGAGAACCCTAAAAACATCACTGTGAAGTATAAATTATACCACATTTACTGTTGCTTGTGTATGAATTCCAAAAGCAGAAAAAATTCAAGGGCAAATTTAAGAGGGCTTTAACAGGTTTAAGCTCCCACTCCTAAACTGTCCTGGAAAAATGTTTTAGTAATAACAAACAACTGCTAAATAAATAGTTAGAATGTGGTTATATAGGCACCCCCAGATGCAAAACAGGGAATTAGTGAAAATTAGGATTTCATTGATTTTCACTTGTTAAAATTAAATCAAGGCCTGCCTAATTCACACTCCCAGATCTACCATGTAAATTACATTTGAAAGTTACTAGGCTTATGTCGATAAGTTTTCCAAAGCAGTGGTGTCATTTTAAGCTGGCGGCCAACGTAAAATCCAGCTATAATGATTTCAGCACCAGCTAAAATTAGTCTTAATGGGACCTGTAGAATTTTTAAGTTTTCAAGTTAAGCATGATTAACCATATTAATGTTCCAGCTTAAATAGCAACAATGACATGACTTAAATAATATATTAGGTTTTCTTCTTAGGAAACGTGTCCGCTCCCCTCATACATGTATTAAATACCACTGCCTATTATTAAGTTCCATCTGCTTTTCATTTTCAAAATGACATCCCTGCAAAATGTAATTTGCAGTCAGTTCCACATAATTTCTTTGTGTTAGTTGCATGGAACACTTATATCAGTTGGCAGTTGAGTTGCTTTTATTTAGTTCCAAGTTGACATAAGCCTATCTATGATGCAGCCAATACAAACCTCGTTGATCTGACTAAGAAGTTTCACCCTTGTTGTGACATTGCTCTCAAAACCAACGACGAACACCATGACTTGTTGCTGATACTTCTTCTTCTGTATTGTGTCACTAATTATCCTCTCCAACTCAATCTAAACAAGACAAAGTAATCGTAATTGATTACACCCTCGCCTTATGTTTTGAGGTTATGTTTTTCTCTATTTGTGTGTTTGTTAGTTTGTGTGTTCATTTGTGAACAGCCTAAAGCCATAGTTTTCACTCTTTTCCTACTTTCACTGTGATTCAGGCCAGGGAGGTATCAGTCACACAGAATAAACATACTACATACTCTATTCAGGGTCAAGAAAGGTTTTGTTTGGAATTTTAATAACACTAACAGATAGGACCAGAGTCATGCCTGTTTAGTATCTGCTGTATTTTTGTCACTTAAAGAAGGCAGTAGACACAAAATCATATAGATTAGAATCAAGAATTCATGTGGTAAGGCGGACTAGCACCAAACCTCAGGAGGTCCTAGATACGACTGGTTCTGACATTGTTTGAAAATTTGAAGTAAATCGGCCCAATAGTTTTTGAGATATGGATGCAGACACATACACATGCAGACAGATGCAGCTCATTTCAATACCCTCTCCCCACTTCAGTGGGGCGAGGGTAAAAAAAATATTTTAAAAAGATACAAATTTGACAACGTAACATTTCTATAACAAGTGTAGTAACAGAAACACTTGTGTGGTTCACCATAATGAACATCATGATTTAGTTACACACAAGAAAATGGTTATTTTCACGGCCAGTCATTTAAATAAGTTTAATTTGCAAGGCTAGCCATGACCACCTCGTGAGTGAAGTCGTTCAGGTCAAAAAGCCCTTTTCATGTTTACTGGCATATAGTGGGGACTGCACTGTCATTGTGAAACTAAAAATTAAAATTACTAATCAGTCTGAACAAACAATGTACTGTAAAAGTCTAGGTAACTAATTAGCATTATGGTTACACAATAGTCTACGTCACATACCAAAATCAACCTCGTCATTTTCAGGAAATTAAAATAAATTTAAATTTAGGCTGGGCCAAAATATATCACTAGCTTCAATTTTAACCACCATTGTTATAAGTCGCCAAACTCTTACTTACCAAGTCTGGGACAAAATATGTTGCTTTGTTTTCCTCCATTAGCTTCTCATTTAATTCAAATGCTGCCATGGTCTAAAAAGTACATAGATATTTTAGAAATTAAAATCGAACTCAGCTTAGATAAACGCAAAGAATTCTTCTTAGAAAACATATAGGTAAATCACAGGAACTGAAGTCTTTAACGATGAAACCAAATGATCTCAAATTAACAAAGAAAACAACACATTTTAGAAAAAAAATTTAAGATCGTTTGGTTCCATCCTTAAAGACTTTAGTTCCTGTGATTTACCTATTTTTTCTAAGAAAGTTAGAGAAGAATTCTTTACATTTACCTAAAACCTGAGTTGGATTTTAATTTGTTACATAACTGCAAGTCAGTTGGCGTATTTCTTAAATTGCTATAAATATTATTTTAAGAAAATGTTAGTGTTAAAAAGAGGACATTAGTAATACTGGAAAAACAAGAATTTGTTCATAATTTAATAAGAAAATACTGATTAAATTATACATAAGATGGATGAAAGGAAAACCTCAAAGAGGTTGGATGTGGATGGAAATGGTAGCTAAGCTTGAGATGAACTTCTAAAATCATAATGTTGAACTGAAATCAATAGCACACAGATGTCTTAAAAAATTTTGCCAACCAAGGACTTGCCTTATGGTGAAGAAAAATGTCAGAGAAGATGTTGAGCTTGAAGTATTTTGAAACCATTTATTTTAGTATTTCACAATTATAATTACAGTTAAACTTGCCCAATAAATGACTTTGCCCAAGTCAAATTATTTCTAAGCTGAATTAACTTATGCCAGACTGATGTTTAATTATTAATTTCTAAGTAAATGTTTTTCTAAGATGATTTATTTTTCAATGTAACTTTGGATTCAACTTAGGCAAATTGGACAGCAGTTGCATTCATATTCTTAAGGCCCACTCACATCAACGTGACAAAGCAACGCGACAGTCAATAAGCGATATGACAAACAATTGAAAGAGAGAAATAACAAAGAGGCGCTCCCATTGAAGCGATATATCGTCATGCTACAAAATGACTAGCGACACGACTTTTTCGAAGTTGAAAAGTTTTCAACTTTTGTCACGCCGTCGCGCAATATTGTTCTCCGCTCTCCCAAAGGCATCACGCGATACTGAAAACGGTGAGTTATTGCTTTTAAACATTTAAATAGAAAATGAATAACTAGTTGTTAACAGACCTCAAACATGTATGTTAAACCAAAAAGCATTTGTGGGAATCATGATTAAAATGAGGCCTACGCCAGGTTTGCACACTGGAGAGCACTGGCCCTTGGGCTGTGAAGTCCGCAGGGACATACGGCTATGGGAAAGGCTAGGCCTGCTTAAACAATTGTGACAGTAGTGTCGATCAAGATTACCAAACATAGGACAAAACAATCAACGTTGAGAACTAAATTACATTTAAAATGTATTTTGAACCCCAAAATAGGCCTAGGCCTATTCCAGCCTACGAAAATACGAAGATAGACCTAGGCTAAAAATGCATCATTATCGGGCGCACTGTGGAGCAATGTGAGCGCTCTCGTCGTGTCGCGTCGTTGTGAGCGGGCCTTTACTTTTAATTAAACCTGAAAATGATTGAATAATAGAGCTGTTCCTTGTTAAACATTTTTTTTATTAGTTATTCATAGTAAATATACTCTCATTCAACCAACTATGCCCTTGTAAAATAAATTCAAGTTATGAGAATAAATCCAGAACAGAAACAATTCTATTTTATAGAAAATCATGAAAATAATTCAAAATATTTTGATATAAATTTACTCATGTCATGTATCATCATCATTAGCCAGTATAAAAAAAATATACCATTAATATTTCTTGGAGAAAAAGTAGCTATTTTTCAAATTGATGAAACTCGGAAATTAAATGTCTGTCATTATGTCATGTGACTACATATTGAAATTAGTAAATTTAGCCAATTCTTCACATAGGCAAAATCCCACCGTAATACAACAAATGAAATTTGAAATAACCTCTTTTAGTAATTTTTTGCAATTTATTTCAAAATTATGTAGTTTTATTAAAAAATTCCCCATATAGCAAAATTAGGACAACTACACCCAGACAATCACCACCGGACAATTATCCCCTGGACAATTACCCCCTGGACAACTATCCCCTAGGGCAACACCCCCTGGACAACTATCCCCGGACAACTACCCTCCTAGGACAACTGCCCCTTAGGACAACTACCCCCTAGGACAACTACCCCCAGACAATTACCCCACTAGGACAATACCCTAACCCTAACCCGCTGGTGGCGTGGGGGTGTGGTGAGTAGTCTAGAGGGTAGTCGTCCTAGGGAGAAATTGTTCGGGGGTAGTTGTCTGGAGGGTAGATGTCCGGATACGCATACAGCGGTGGAGTTAACACCGTGCAGTGACTGGTTAAATAGCTCACCATATCAATTACCATATTAATAATACCATATCAATTAATACCATTGTTTATATCAATAGCTTGCCATATCAATATCATCCAATACCATATCAATACTATATTAATAATACCATATCAATTAGATTACAATATCAATTAAATAGTTTACCATATCAATCATATCAATAGCTTACCATATCAATCCTGTTGTGAATTTTGTTTAGCTCATATTGCGTCTCTTCTGCTCGTCGTTTTGCAATGGAACGAGTTGTTTTATCAATTACAATTTGTGCTGGTGCATCTCCACGATCAAGGAGTGACATGGACCCACAAAATGGACTGCTAATGGCCTCCATTTTTAAATCAGGGTCTAAATACTGTAATAAAATTGTTGTTTTAATTAATATATTTGAAATGTTAACAATATAGTTAATAAATTAAAAATAGAAATAAACTTTGTTTACTAGGCAGCTTTCCCTGAGTTTACAGATCCACAGTAAAATTTTTCCATAAATTTGATTTTCCATAAATTTGATTGATTTATCATTATTATTAAAACGATCTCTCAGACTGTTCACAATCACAATAAAACAAAAGTAGCTTTTCCCAATATGATGGCTCCCTCCAAGAAACAGCAAATAGCTCAGGGGCAGGCAGCTAGATTTCATGCCTAAAATTGAGGGCATATTTTGGCATAAAAACAATCATTGTTGGCGGAGTGGCTAAGCTTTCTCGTAATCTAAAAATCTCCAAATTTTTGTTCAACCTCTATATTTTTTTTTATCTTGATTTTGATGACTTGGAGGTTGGCAGATCTGAAAAAATGAATAGATTCGCGATTGGAAAGCCAGCACGCTTTTCATTGTTGATAATGAGAGGTCACTTTCAGGCAAACTTTCCGTAGTTTACCGCATAGGCATAAGCTGGGGCTGTACGTTTGCACTATGTTCCATGGCAGAGAGCATTCTTCTGTTGAATCGCATTGACCTATCTATGGAACACCTTGCGAGATGGTTTAAATTTGGGCTGCTCCAGGAATACCTGTTAGGTACCTATAATGAATGAGCTGGGATCATATTCGATGAGAGCTAAATCAATCATCCCCATGAAAAACCTCAGCTAGTCATAATTGTGTTCTATCAGAAGTTATGTCCAGGACCTTACAACAGAGCTCCCAAGTCTCCAGGATTGTCCTGGAGTCTCCAGGAATTTTGGATCATCTCCCGGGCTCCCAGAATTATCAAATTCTCTCCTGGAATTTAGTTTTCTCCAGGAAATTCTCCAGGTTTTGAAAATTTGGCCTATTTTTTCAAAACATGGATTGACAATATGGAAATGTGAAGTTTAGCAATGTTTTTTATGAACAGTACAAAATCAGAAACTACTGTTTCATAATAAGCAATGTGTTTAAACATGGGTAATTTACACACATTTTGTGAAGTATACACATTACAAATGGTGTATGGACAACCACAAGAAAATATCTAGAAATTCCGTTTTTGCAACTTGGGACCTCTGTTACAATTGCAATTAATAATGCACTGGTAATCATCAGTATAACAAACCCGATTGGTTGATTTGTCAATTTTGGTCACCCATTGTGTAACTTCCGCTCTTATCAATTGGCTTAGCTACTAAATTAAGTGGATTTAGTTCTCAGTCCAGAAAAAAAGTCAGTTATTTCCTTGATCTCGCCCTAAGCGTTCACATCGAGAATTATGGCTGAATGAGGCTGTTCATCCAAATGATTGATCTAGCTTTAATCAGATACAAACACTGCTATGTTCACTTTTGCTCTCTCACAAAATGTGACCTTGCAAGAGGTACAGTGTGACCCATGCGTGCTACTAATAAAGTATTTACTTAAATGTTAGTTTTATATTTGGCCAATTTCTTAGGTCTTCACCTCTCAAATGACATCAAAAAGTTAATTTACAATAGTGTCATTTTTGTGTATTTATTTACTGAATTCATAAAAATTCCTAAACATTTATTACGCTCACAAACAAGTTTATTTTTCATAAAAATTGAGTTCATCTAACATTTTAATATTAATAACACGGCCCATTATTATGTGAAGGTTTATCACGTTGGCCGCCATATGACATGGTTGCCCATTTTTTAACTTGCCCGAGATATACCTCATGTTGATCCTGAAAATCTAGTGAGGATATCTCGTTCCTTTCAAAAGTTATCGTAATCACAAACAAAAAAAAACAGATCAAATAAATACCTCACAGAAAACTTTGCTTGACATACTGGGCGGTAAAAAAATGATAATAAATTGAATAAAATATAGAAATGCGGTGCCTACACATATATGTACAAATTTGAGAGGCCATTTGTGTTGAGAAGGGCATGAAATTCTGAACATTTGGCCCCCTATTGGCCGAATTTTCTGGGAGTTGTTGCGGGGGTGTCCGCTTACGCTGTACGGGAGGTAGGCCCTACTACTAGGCATACATACAATGCAGCATATTTTTATTATTTAGGCTAGGAGGCCTAGATCCTAAGTTTATAATTATTGCAATACTATGACACTCTATGATAATGTTTGTTATTGAAGATGAATACGGTTATCATCCTAAGCCTAGGCTATACCTATACCAACGAAACTATGACGACCTCGGCTGTGAATTAGCTGACAGAATTACCAGCTGACCAACGTATCATCACAGTCTGTGCCCACCAAGGCCTAGCCTAGGCCCGGGTCACGTCGTAGGCCCTAGGCTTAACTTGATTTTTTAAGCATGTGATTTCCAAATAAACACAGGCCTAGGCAGGCTATGCGTTGGCCACTATGCTGTATTTTGAATTCATTTACCACTTGACTGTCCTAAATACTTCTGACCGTAACAAAATACCAACATAAATTCAGGATACACTAAGTAATGTAGCAGGTACAAGAACGACGTCCCTATAACACAACGCCATGTTTTTTGTTGTTGAAAAGTTTATTCACGGTCCAGCTAATTGATTATTCACGTGGTACACGTTGCTAGGAAACGATCAATCAGAAGCTCTGATTGCTTGTCGCGGGCCTCCGTCCGTCAGTGTGAGTAATCGTAAGATCTTTGGTATAATTTATAACAAATTTTTTAAATAATGTTTTTTTTCGTTAACATCACAAAATCATGATGTTAACACCTGGAAAAAGGTACATTGCCAGTAATGGCTAAAGATTAAATATGTTATTATATACACAAATAAAGAGAATGCAATAGGCGGTCTACAAATTTATTAAAATCTTTATTGTGAAGCAATGAAATACAGGTGTGAAGTGATTGGTTTCACATTATGAGTTTCATTGAGTTTTATCCCCCCCCCCCCCACTTCACAATTTGGCCTGCGGGCTGACCCACACTTCCACTCTTAAAAAATAGTTTCAATTTCAATATTTCAAATCAACGGACCCAATACGGCTCCATAATGGATGGTATCCCCTCATATACCTGCCAACTTTTTTTGGCACCGGTGCGTGAGGCACACCCCGTCACCACAGTACTGGGCTACATTTCCCCCCATTTCGATCTGTCAAGCAAAAAAAAAACAAAAAAAAACGTCAACTGACCATTTTTTGGCCCTTTCTGCTCAAATTACCACTGTTTTGGGGTCGTTTTACCGTATTTCCCTCTATATTGTCTCATGCATGACAAAAGCTCTTGAAATTACTATTTAGGAGTGAGAATTCTGTTAATGCGTGAGAAAAGATTATTTATGCGTGACACGTCCAAAATAGGCTCCCATGCGTGAGACTCACGCATAATGCGTGAGAGTTGGCAGGTATACCCTCATGTAACATGTTTGAGGCTTGCACCGATGATCGCAGAAGCTCTTTTATTTTATATTATTGTGTTACGTTTTGTAAAATCAAACCCACCTCTTTTCCATTGATTCTTATGGAAAAACTTCATAATGACACGACCCTCCTGTTTTACTCCTAGAAGGTCGAACCTTCTAGAAGGTTGAACCTAGACTTGAGACTACTAGTATCTGTAGAGACGCAAGTTCGAGGCATCACAATTCAAAAAATGATTTGGTAATATTAAAACGCTACGTCAGCTTCATCATTATAGGCCTAGGTTGAAGTGAATCGTTTGTGTTGTAAATCAGGGCCGACTAACGTTTTTGAAAGTGAGTGGGGGGGTGGGCAGGCGCGGATCAAGATATTTTCAAAAGGGATAGGGAGATAAACCAGTTCCATTTTAGTGGGAAGAGCACAGAAAGACTGACTGCGCCAGAGGGTTGGTTTGGGAGGGGGAGAATCTATGAAAATAATAAACCTCTAGACGCCCATATAGAGCATCTTGGACTTTACATTTGAAAAGTGGGGATCCCCACTCAAAAATATGTGGGAACAATTTTTTTCTCTTTACTTTTTTAAGAAGCGAGCAATTTTGGCTGGGGGCCAGTGGCCGCCGAGGGCCCCAGTCGGGGCTGAGGGGCCGCGGCGCCGGAAAATTTTGCGTTATTTTATATGCTAAAAGTCACACTAGAGCCCATCAAAATGTCCCGTTTTCCAGATCAGCATGTCTTGGTTTCAAAGTTTGGATTTTTGAGCGAAGCGAGCAATTTTGGCTGGGCCCGGGCCGCCAAGGGTCTCCGGTTGGGGTAAAGGGGCCGAAGGCCCCAGAAAATTTTGCGTTATTTTTAACGCTAAAAGAGGCATTAGAGTCCAAAATTTAGATTTTTAAGTATTAAAATACTTAAAGTGTATAGCTGTCATTTTGAACATTTAGGGATCTGCGTAGATATTATATGTTCCGCCGGCCCTGTAAATGATTTTTTGAAATTTAAAATTAATTGAGGCATGACTGTTTTACTCTTTGAATGAGCCACACCCACCCGAGGATGTTGGAGAAGGGGGGGGGGGTCGGCGACGTCCAGACCCCCTAAAATTGTGAAAATTTTTTTTTAATGTGTGCCATTTCGAGCATCTTTAAGTGCATTGAATATTATAATATTCGCAGTGCCTCCTCAGCCACGACCGTGACGGGTTTGAGGTAAGTAAACCACGCTCCTGCCTCACCCTAAACATGTCTGGATCCACTCGCCCAAGGAACACCCTTCAAACAATCCTGGTTACGGGCTTGAGAGGTGCCACATTAAAAAATGGTGAACTATTAAAACCAACTTCAACTGAAGAGCAATACAGTGTTCCTTAATAGGGCTCGGACCTTAATTAACCACATTTTATAGTGTAATGCCATTTCCGAACATTGTCATTAAGGTTGTAAGAGATCCATATTAAAATAAATGTCGCATCTCAGTTTGTTTTTCCCGTTCAACATGACAAATCGCATTAAATTTGTGACACTTCGAAAACTCATAAAATGTACCGTAAGTTCGAACTCCATGGATCCGCCCTTGAAACCCCCTCATGGACCGGATCGCGAAAGCTACAACTGTACCACATGCCCTTTTTTACAATTTGAAGTGCCCTTTTTTTCTGAACCCCTCTCAAAAATGTCTGGATCCGCCCCCAGAGTCCCACACTAGTGGTGCTGAGATGGACCCCCAGACTGGGGAATCTGAGACAATTACAACAAAATGTCACATCAAGATGTTCAATGTAATAGATAAGTGTGGATTCAGGTTTCACACACATTTCCGTAATTTGGTCATTGAATTATGTCATCTTTTAAGACATTTGAAAAAAAGCTATTGAAATAGATTATGCGAAGTTGAGTTCCAGTCTGCATTATTAACGATGACTGGCTTACAATTCATGCACTGGTATAATATTCTTTACATTATATTTTTTTTTACTAGAAAAATAATTTTATTCCGGGGGCACTCAGGATGAGCCAAGACAAAGTAATCGTAAACGATTACACCATCTCCTATGTTTTGAATAGGGTATTTCTCCCGTTTGTGTGTTCGTTTTGTTTGTGTACAGCCTAAAGCCATAGTTTTCATTCTTGAAAGTTTGAATTCTGTTTCTTATGATCATTCAATGGCCTTTGACCCCAAGTCGTGATCAGTGTCAAAACTCTGAAGGACCTAGCCACAGTTGGTTCTTACATTGTTAGACTTTTGAAGTAAATCAGAGTTACAGATGCAGCCAGGCATCCAGATAGCCAGACACACAGACATCAGCCAGACAGACAGACGGAAATACATAGGTCCTACAGAACAGAGTTCATTGCAATACTGTGCCTTATTCCCACATTGAGTAAATATAAACTAATTAAACTGTGATACAGGGGCGGCGGAAAGTTTTTTTTTAAGTGGGGTACGAGGTTAAATTTTGCTCAGCTACCTCAGCCCGGTTAGATTTTGGCATGAGCAAAAAAAAAAAACAAAACCCAAAAACAAACAAAAACAAAAAAAAAAAAAACCCAAGAACCAAAAAACGCGTTATTGCCTATAAAATATTCATATTTACCATATTTACATGCTGTTTTTTAATTGTGAATTTTGTAGCTGAATTGACACTACAGGGGACTGTCCCCACTGAGTTATCACTCCCAGACACGTCTCCCATCCTCCTCTTCCGCGGCCCATGCTGTGATATCTTTCAATGATCAGGAACACTGAATAAACACACTGTGTACTGTTTCTCAAGGCCAAGAAAAGTTATATTTGGTATTTTAATGACAGCTAGGCCTAATAGATAAGACCGGAGTATCAGTTAGACACAAAAGCAAAATATTAGAATCCAGAATTCATGTGGTAAGGCGGATCAGCACCAAACCTCGGGAGGACCTATGATTGGTTCTGGTATTGTCTGAAACTTTGAAGTAAATTGTCCAAATAGTTTTGGAGAGAGACACAGAAAGACAGACAGACAGACAGACAGATAGACAGACAGACAGACAGACAGACAGACAGACACAGACCGACAGACAGACAGAAAGACAGAGAGACACACAGACAAACGGAGCTCATTGCAAACTCTCCCCACTACAGTGGGCGAGGGTAATTAATGTTAGTGATGTCACTTTATTTATCGCTCTTCCTATGACTTTTTGACATTTTTGAGAAGTAGTTTGTCGTTGGGGGCGCTATAAATGTATTTTGTTTTTATTTACCGGTAAACAGAACTTAACAACATTCTCAACTAAATCTTATTTAAAACGTCTATTTGTTTTGAAAAACAATCAACCTTTATCACGGACATAGCTATATTATCTGTGAAATAAGGAAATGTCAACGTTTACGGAGTTCTGCCTGACTACAGGTTGTAAACAGTACCGAGAAGCTAGGCACTTATCTGAAGAGGTTTGTTGTTGTTTTGTTGCCGGAAAACACTAACTTGCTTGGCGAGCTAAAGCGCACTGAGCAGCCTAATGGCCTAGTGATGAGGCCTAGAATAGGGTTAGGCTTTCATGAGTTTTGTGGGCAATATATTATAGGCATACCCTTATGTCAAGGGTCTGAATCATCGATAGGCCTAGGCCTATTGGGACTCCCCTACAACACGTAATGTTATTAATGGGGATTCCCCTACTTTCAAACGTTATAAAAAAAGAGGCGCACGCTAAATTGCAGGTACATATATCATGATTTCCCCTGCTGACAGGCAAAACAAGTTTGTGAATAGAGAAAATGTGCTGGAAAATGTGACAAGGAATATATTGTCAATCTCGTCAAGTCATTTGAAGCAAGCCTAGGCCCTACTGGCTTTTTTAGGAATTCGCTTTAGATGGGGTTCATTTGAAGATGACCCCATATTTCAAGATTATTTTTTTTAAGAGGCGCTTTTTTGCAAATTCAAGGCTGGTGTTACCAGTCCAGCTAGTTAGGTTTTTAACAGACCACTTCTTACAATTTGATAACTATTTCCGAGCATCGAGCATATGGTTACATTTCCTTCTGTCAGTGTTGGATCTGGAGTAAGTAATTATAACTTTGCGGTTATAATAGTTAATAATAGTTTTTGATTTATATAGCTCCATATACTTAATAGTCTCAAGGCACTGTGAACTAGATGTTACACATTCATATGACTTTCTACTCCCCTACGGGTCATGTCATGTCATGTCATGCAGCAAGTACTGGCTTGCACTTGCGCCCATTTGTCTGTCCACAGCAGGGGTAATGTATGAACCAGTACATCAGGGTAACCCCCTACTCGTCTCGAAAAGTTTATAAGGTTCTTTATAGTGCACACGTGCCGTATGTGTACACTGGGCCTATGGTTTATAGTCCTTATCCGAGAAGACTTGGGGAGGAGGGCCTTTAAAAATAATTGCTGAAAACATAGATCTGTTTATTTAAAGTAAATTTAGTTTATTTTTTTAACTGTTAAATCAAATTGCAAAAAATTACTTACAGCTTTCACAACATGATCCAGAGACAGAGCCATTCAAGTCCAAGTACAAAGCTCGTGATATTCTAATTGAACTTAAGAAGTCTCTAAATGAATTTGAAGAACAAGAATCATCTGAAGGTATGATGCCATCCTCACGGATATTATCCCTCAAAAATATTACTAATATTTAAAACTTATAATTAACATTTTTAAATTGAAGTAACAAGAAATAAAAAAAAAAATAGCTTAGATGAGGAGCTCTTACTGCATTTATCTGATTAAGGGGTATTACTTTGGGGTTGAAACTAGTTTGCAACTAGTCTCTTGGTTACTCTATGCCCTCAGTTAGGTTAATGTAAATGTCAAAAGTTGATATGTATTCTATTTTTATGGATGTGAAATTCTAAATAAAAGATGAATAAATGTATGCTCAGTCAATTAGCTATGAAAAATGGCACTGAACATAGTCTTGGGAAGACACTGACCATGCACCAACTTATGAAATAACCACTCAGTGTCACTGTATTTCAGAATTAGTGACAGCTATTAGTTGGGAATGCCTCGTGGCCGAGCAGATAAGTCTACTGGCAAATACTAACCGAGCTATTCATGTAGGTACATATCATGAGTTTGCGAGGTAAGTGCTGGATGTGACAAATTCATAACGCTTCAATTTTTTGTCTCAAAAATTCCACTCTTGAGGATTCCTTTTCAGGCTGATGTGGAATTTCCGTCTTAGATTGCCAGTTTTTTTTTTTTTTTTTTAGATTTTGGAGTCATAAATTACATGTGGAATGGTTATATATGTTGTTATATTTATAAGAGATGGGATTAAAGTATTTGAAATGAATCATATCAAATTAAACGTTAAACAAATTTGTAAACAACTAAAATAGGAAAAAGTTTGATTGAGGCTTTTATTTATTTTACTGGATATTTTTCACTGGGCAAGAGTTGATAATCTCTAATTTTTTTTAGATGTACTTGCTTGCCAAGCCTTACTAGAATATCAGTTAGCTACCAACTATATTGATACCTCTGAAACTTCCACCGGTGAAGAACATCTGAAGAAGGTAAAAGAGATGCTGAAAGATATGAAGCTGAACCACCAGTGTGTCTCGTTACTTCTTAATACATTGAATCAGGTATATAGACAAATTTATTTTATAGATAGGTGAATAGCATACCATGTGTTGTTTGATTTTAGACTTTGAGTAATGGTGAACCCAGGAGGAGTGCTCAGGTTTCAAAATCAACTCAATTTAAAGGCATTAAAATAAATTTACTGCATGGCATTGATGTCTCTGGCTATGCTTACACCAAGTGACATTGAATAGTTGTAAATTTGGTCTTGTTAATGAAATCTATCATGCCTTGTTTTAGCTTTAGAGGTAGTCCATGTTTAGAAATGATTATGTAATGATGATGTCACAATTATTTGTTCATTATTTTCATTTATACTCTACATTAAACATTTAAAATCCACAGATTATATAATCATGTTTATTACTTTAGAAATAATAAACAGGTAAATTTGCAAGGAAATTTGATATTTTTTTGGTGCTTTTTGGAAGGAATGTGCGTTTAATATTACTAATGAAGTTATCATTTTTCTTATTTCTACAGATGGCAATATTATGGAGTTCAAGAAGTGACAACCAAAAAGCATTGCATATATTAATGGTAAAGAATCATTAGCTGATCCGCTACATAGCGGAATCAGCTATTGTTTCTGTACGAAATCATCTTTTTAGCTGATCTGCTACATAGC
>JAOTQE010069847.1:0-17132 GCA_025631205.1 Nesometra sesokonis
AACTGCCAGTGCCAGCCGCGGTGATGGTTCAACTTTGCGCGCAGAGGGCGGAATGCTGAATAGTGGAAGAGCCTTACTTCACATCACTTGCGGTAGCGCAGACGCGTCGCCTAGTGGGAACCAAGCTTTAGAGGACTCTTATGTAATATAAGAGGGTGGCACAATGGGTGGGAGAGGGGGTAACAGCTGCCCCCTCTAAACTTTCCCCAGAACAAGTTCATATAACCATTTTATCTTTTATCTTATTTTTTATTTATTTACTACAAACTTGCAACAATGTACTGTAATTATAATTGTAAGTTATGCAAGTCAATTATAGTAAATCGTATTTTAATTTTGTTATATTAATTAAGGATATCATACACTTCTAATTTCCTTACAGCATACTTTGCTCATGAATGTAGTCTTTTTTAGTTTGTTCTGTTTGCCTCATTACTTATTATTATTATTATTACTATTATTATTATTATTATTTAAACATTTTTGGACACAATATGGACTTCACTATTATAAGGTACGAAGGAAAACTGATTATGATCACTTGAGAAGGGCAACAACATAATAATGCAAAATAAGAATAGTAATTTTAGGTTGTTAATGTTGGTTAAATAATTTGGTAAAAAGCCCAAAAGTAAAGAATTTAAGAAAGTACTTATCCAACATTAAGATGCTACTAATGGGCCACATATGGTAAGAGTAATGACAAACATTGTGGTGCTGACAGTGATGTTGTGGTGGTAGTGGTTATAATGACAATCGATGTGGTGATGAAGATGTTGTGATTTTGATGATGATGACAATGATGGATGATGACGATGATGATCATTCTGATGATGATGATGACAATGTTGATGATGATGATAATGCCTATGGTTGTAGTAGTGACGATGATGTTTGTGATGATGTTTATGGTTCTGGTAATTGCTTGCATGGATCAAACTGCTTATAAGTGTCAATTACATAAATTTACAATACGTACCAAAAAGTCCACAGAATCTGTCAAATGTTCTTGGTATCCTTGTCTGTGGACTGATTTGTATTAAAACATTTCTATCTGTGTGTACAAAAACTTGCAAGAGGCCAGCTCTGTTTAAAGGACTATCAAATAACATCAGCAAACACTACAGAAAAAGAATTACAAATCAATGAATTATAGATTATCGTTATATTATTACAGTATTATTATTCAGTAAATCTTGATGGATGTCTTAAAAATTTAACCATTACAGAAATATCAATTTTGCTCTATCAGTGAACATGCTCAAGAATCACTTTGATAACCATTGGACTGTTTAAGATATGGAGTCAGTCACACTAAAAATGGTCAGGGCTAACTGGTCCGAATGGACTGTCAATTTTTGCGCTAAATCTGGTCTGGCCTGTTGGACTGAATTTTACGGCCAAATTACCCTTACTACCGCTAAGCACTACTTCCACTCATACTACTTCTAGTACCACTACTACCCCATGGCTACTATGCCTACTGCTTCTACTATAGCTTGGCCTATTATCACTGCTATCGGTACTTTTGCTTCTATTACCACCTATACTACTGCTTCTACAGCAACTACAACCACTTTAACTACCGCTTCATGCACTACTACATATTGAGGGCTTCCGGATTCTTTATAAGAGATACATACGACTACACCTTGAATACTGTATCCAAGCCTGGAATCCAGGCTTTAAACAAGATATCAAAATTCTTGAGAGAATTAAAAAAGAAGAGCTCAGAGATTTAGAATACCCTCAAAAACTGGAAGCTTTACAGTTATTACCTTTGATTAACAGAAGGATCTGGGGTGATCTTATTGAAGTGTACAAAATTCTTAATCATTTTGAAAATGTGAATCCTGATCTGTTTTTCAAGAGACGAGTAGTAACCAGTACCAGAGGACACTCATTTAAACTGTTTAAGAACTTGCTATATCTCTCAGATGCCATACAAATTTTTTTCTCACAACGAATAATTAATATCTGGAATTCTCTTCCCCCACTCCCCAAAGTAGTACTACTAGCTTTATCAGTTAACAGTTTCAAAGCAAGATTAGATCGAAGTGGGGTTTTAAAGGCCATTTCCACAAATATCAAGTAAGTAGTAAGTACTACAGTACGTTCGTAGTGCTGTAGTAGTGGCTGGTAGTAATGTTGGTAATCTGGATTTACTAAAATGCTCATCAGTGGAACCTTTTAAATACCTGATGGGCAATGTCTGGTCGACACTCTGATGGATCCCTCTTGTATTTCTTCATTAGATGCTTATGATGATCACAATTCAGTAATTCAAACCCTTTTGTTGTCTGAAATGTATGAGAAAAAAAATTGTCAAATAAACCTTTTAGTGAAAAACATTTTTTTTTGCTAACCAAATATTAATAACAGTTGTAGGGACTACTTAAAATAAAGTAACTTATTGTTTAAGGACTTCTTTATTATTAATGGCAGTTATATATTACGAAATAAACGTAATCATGGCAGAATTTTTGTTAGGGCGAAATGACCCTGTTCTTTTATTGTACACACAAATAACGGCGTGGTGGAAGTTTGATCAGAGAGGTTTTAGTTAGGCTAACCTAGGCCTAGCCCTTCATTATACCGAAACACCTAATGTTAAGTTTGTACCTTAACGGTCTCAAGCGATGCCTTTTCAAGAACAACAATTAACCGTTTATCTAAATTCTTTTCATGGAGTGTTTTTATTATCTTTGGTCGTTTTTTCTCAGGTTCATCATTGTCCATGTGCGCAGCCATCTTGGTTAAACTGCCCAAAAGGTATATCCTATGGCGCGCCAATATTGAATCATGGAGGAAGATGATTGAATTTACATCGTTAAAGCATTAGATAGTAGTTTTAATAATAAATTATAATTTAACTCTCACATTGTACAAATATTCTTAATTACTTTAAAAAAGAAAATGTTACTAAAAAGTTAAAACCTGCATAAAATCAGTTTGTAATTGAATTAAAACATTCAGCTTTGCCATACTTTTTTAGCAAAATATTAATTTAACGAAGTTAAATTTTGTAATTTATATTTACTTTAATGTTTAAACGTGTTTAAAATAATTTTATTAAAATTATTTATTTTAATTAATTGATAAATATTGACCTAATATAGCTTTAATATCTCAAAATATTATTGTGTTAATAAAAAGTTTATAATGGTTGAACCATGACCTTAGTAACGAGACGCTTTGAAAAGAAAAACAAGTCACAGTGATTTGTGTTTCAATAAATCAGGTTTTTATGCTTATTTCTTTTCATGATTTTGTAAGCCTGGAGATATAAGTGTATCTGTATTTACACTCAGATTTATTGCTCAAAGTCTCAATGATTTTGATCTGATAATTATTTGAATTTTTGTATAGGCCTAGGCTAGGGCCAGGCAGGGCCCACCAGGAGGCCCAGGCTAGGCTAGTTAAGTTAGGCAGCATGGCTATACCCAGGCCTAGGCTAAGGAAAGAGGAGGCTAGGGTCAGGCCTAGCTTAAACTAGAGGCCTACCCTATGCCCTACGGCCTATATAGTCAGAGCAGGCCTCCTCCTTTGATATGACCTCACTTGCCTATGTCACTCTCATCTCACACACAGTCAGTTATCAGATGGTCAGTGAGTGAACTCTGACTCTGAGCCTTCATAGGCAGGTGCGACATCCACATGATACCTGCGTCAAAGTGTGAGACAATCCCTGCCGGTGCTGGGCCATATCTTCTCCAATTTAAATCCGACAACCATAAAAAAGAAAAAATTCATCTGGCCATTTCTGAGCTGATTTCGTCCGAATTACCACTGCTTTGAGGGCCGTTTTTACTGTATTTTGAAGAATCTTGCACACCTCAATTCCACAGATCTATCTGTTGTGTTAACCAGTGTTAATAACTCTAGAATCGATGTACAATACTGTATCCCAACCCAGTATGTCATGCATTTGCAGTACCATACTCATCTGGATAAGTTCCCCCTCAAATAAGCACCCCTAGTAAAAGTAGAAATTGTCTTAAGCATCCCTGATTTTTTAAAGAAAATAAATGATACACTAAAGTACATAATTTAATTTTCATCAACAATTTGCATTTCAGCACTGTTAGTTTATTTGGTCTTTCAATCCTATCTGCCAGTCGGCTAGTCTCCAGTAGATTTAAGAGGGTATCAATTTAAGGGTTTCCCCTCAGTTTTCATCTATTTTTTAAGTCCCCATTTGAATTTCCACTTTGTTTTCATAATCACCTCATTTGAATAAACATGACATTTGAAAAAACAGACCCTCGTAAAGTGCCAAAAACAATTTAAGTATCTGTGTGCTTATTTGTGCAAGTAAAGTACTTTTTGTATGTTTATAAACAAGTGAAATCTACTCTATGGCCATAAACTATACTTTCATAATTTAAATATCTTCTAAATTACAGTGTAATTAAAAAGTGTCCCTGGATATTATTAAAATGGACCCTGGATATTATTAAAAGAGACCCTGTAAGTATTAAAAGGGACCCTAGATATCAACTGGCCTGGACATTTCATCTACTTTATTTGTAATCCAGTTACATTTCTTTCCTGCATGCAATTAGGATTGATGTAGCTCATTTATATGCAGTTTTATTATTGAGTACTCTAAGTCTCCCCTTTTGTAGATGGAATCTAATCCATGCCAAGCTACATTACATTTTTTTAACAAGCTGTTTTTTTTTTGTACAGTACTTCCAAAACTTGATTGCAGACTTTGTTGGTACTAGGACTGACCGACACCATGATCAATCATGTCATCGAATAGCGTACAACGAGGCAACACCGGATCGGATGTTCCCCCTTCACGTCCCCCTGCTCCAACTAGAAGGCCATCCTTATTCAGTAATGATCCAAAAAATACATCAAAGAAGAAAGGAAGTTCACAAGGCATAGTAAGCCAATCACATTAATCAAATTTTAAAATTAAAAATAACAATAAATTGATATATTACATGGTGCATTATGTCCGTGGCAGAAGTGTAAATGAGTGGACTGGTCCTCTACTCCTCTCTAATCCTCTACTCCTCCCAGGTCCTTGGTCCGATCTAAAGTTTGGAAGCCCCCACAGGGGCAGATCCAGCAGAGCTAAGTAGAGCCCGATGCCGGATAGAGGGAGCCCGAGGCAGGATTTACTGTATCAAACAAATTACCGGTCAACATTTATTAAATATGTTTTTTGATATATATTTACAGGCATCTTATAAACCATTGGCATCGCTGGTTCGGTCAGGGTCAACAGGAGCAAGGCCATCAACCGTTGCTAGTAGACGTGAACGACAACCACCCCAACCAGATAATGACCCAACCTTAGAGACAATCAAGGAAAATGAAGCTGATATAATGTCTGTGATGACAGAGGTAAATGAAAGCACTTTTTGAACCAGGTTCACCAAGCTTGTCTCAACTTCTCCTTTTTCTTGTTTTTTTACACCTCTTTAGAAAATTAAATTGCCTCAAGGTTTTCTTAATAGGTATCATACGAACATGAGATTTTACACAAACACTTTTTACAAAATTCCTCACAAGCATGATTGACCACATACTATAGGGCTAGCCAAACAGTGTGACAGTGTTATTGCTACAATATAGATGGAGTAAACTCCATGCTTTATGTGAACAAGCAAGTACATCTGCAACAGGATCGTTTCCATGTTGCACTTTCATTTTTAGTTTTTCAGTGATTGTAACTTCCTGGATTGAGGTTGTTGTTACCTTGCAAAATTGTGCCTTTTTAATGCTTTGTGTATGTTGAAGGCCTACTAATGGATATTTGGAAAATTGTATTTTTTATGTAAACAGCACTAATTGCTGTGGGAACAAGTCAGTACTATTAAGCAATTATTAGGAAATCTGTTGTTGAGTGATGTTTAAAAAAGTCATAAATTCTATATCTATAATTATTTTTAATCAAATATTTTTAAAAGTTGGAATATTTTAAACTTTTTAATAAAAAAATAGCAAATTTTAAAGTTTTGGGTAAACTCTGAACCTTTTGAAACTTTGAAGAAGGTGTAAAGTCCAGTTTGGTCTTCTTTAGTTTTCTAGTTGATTTAGTCCACTCCCATAATTCACTTAACGGTAGTCTTTCTTTTTGAAAATCAAAAATTATGATACTAGGACAACTATCCCAAGACATTTACCCCGGACAACTACCCCCCAAGGACAACTACCCCCTAGGACAACCACCCCCTGACAACTACCCCCGGACAACTACCCTCCTTGGACAACTACCCCCTAGGACAACTACCCCCTAGACAATTACCCCTAGGACAATACCCTAACTCTAAACCTAACACTAACCCTAACCTAAACACTAACCCTAACCCGCTGGTGGGGTGGGGGTATGGTGAGTAGTCTAGAGTATAGTTGTCCTAGAAAGTAGTTGTCCTAGAGGGAGTTGTCCTAGGGGTGTTATTGTCCAGGGGGTAGTTGTCCAGGGGAGTTTTCCTAGAGGGTAGTCGTCCTACGGGGGTAGTTGTCCAGGGGTTGTTGTCCTGGGGGGTAGTTGTCCGAGAGGGTAGTCGTCCTAGGGGGGTAAATGTCCAGGGGGTAATTATCCGGGGGATAGTCGTCCAGGGAGTAGTTGTCTGGAGGGTATTTGTCCGGATACGAAAAATTACATTGCCAAAATGATAGTTTGAAATAAACAACGTTAAACAACGAATGAAGATAAAAAGGACTATCATTAAATGACTTACGGGAGTGGGAGAAATCAACTAGAAAACTAAAGAAGACCGAAATGGACTTAACCTTTTTTCAAAATATTAAAGTATAAATAAACCTAAAAATTACATCTGCTTCTAATTTGAAAAATGTCAAAAACTCCCTAGCTTACTGGTAATCTACCTGTACCAAGATACAAATTTGAGGCTCCCCAAGATGCTGAAGCAGCTCGCATAATGCAGATAATCAGGGAATACTTAGAGGAGACAGAAGTTGAGAGTAAGGTGCTAGGCATATGTCAGAGTGTACTAAGCAAGCCAGAACTACCATACAACCCATACCCTGAGATGATATCAAGATTAAGGTGCTTTGCTGAAAGGTAATTCCAACAAAATTTTATAAGAAAATATGACTATCTCAAAACCAACCCTCCAGAAAACAGAATGTTCCAATAAACAACCATTTCAAAGTCTTAAAGTCATAAAAACCAATGTAAACATTGGTAAGTCAGACACTCAAAGACCCCATTTACATTTGACAAGGGCCCTGGGGTGACTCGAGTTTAGCCTAGGATCGTGTACAATGGGGCCTGATCTAGTGTGTTTACACTTGTGGTAAAAAGAAGGCCAACCGGAAGCGCAATAACATTAAACAAACTCCACTCTGATTCTGTTGTTAATTGTTGCAGACAATTTGTATTCTGTCTTTTTAAAGTAAATATTCTTCCCAGCAAAAATGGGAACATGGGTCAGGAGCACTCCCCCTCCTCGGACCGCGCCTGCAAAGCATTCAGCGCATTTACATCTATCAATTGCTGCCCCAGGGACGGCCCAGGGATGGCCCAAATAAATGTAAAAGTAGTCTAATATAAACCGAAATGTCCAGGAAGCCTGAATTAAATGAACAGTCTGAACAGTGGTTGCGATATCGGTAGTGAAAATGGCAGCACCATGGGGGAGGCTGGCTAGTGGGGCTACAGCCCCCCGTTGGGTGACCCCACCACACCCTCCTTCCCCGTCGGAGAGAAATTTAAAGGTTTCATCGGTGGTATTGAAGGATTTGTAGGGTAATTTCAAGGTCCCCAATACAAAACGACCTCATATCGTGTTTATTTTTTTGCTTGTCAAACTGAAAACGGGAAATGAGGAACATGCCCACCTCAACTTTGCCCTACGTGTCGGGAGTGCCCTTCCTGTTGGGGGTATTGCCCTGCTGTCAGGAAATTCCTGATGCCACCACTGGATAGTGATAGTTGTTGACATTTGTTATAATGCCACTTTTTATTCAACTTAGTCAAGTTTGACTGTATTTATATATCCACAGATTCCACATGTTTAGAAGAGATGAGAAGACCTTGAGGTCACTACTTGAGAACTCTGTAACCCCAACAAGCACCCCATCAATCTTTGGTGTGGAAGGCTGTGACAATGTCTGGGGGTTGAAGGATATTGTACGTGTTGTCAACCCAATGTTATTGAAGAAATATGATTGGCTACTTGCTAATCACATGCCACGGAAGATAGATTTTGATGACGAACAACATGGTTTCAACGTATGTTTATTTTAATAACAATGTTAAGTGTTCATTTGTGTAATCATCTTTTAACTTGATAGTCACTCCTAACACGAACTCGCAAATTCACAGTTTTGGTGCCAAACAAATTTATTTATTTTTCTATTTATGCATTTTTATAAGAATATTTTAGTCCATCCCAATTTCAAAATCAAATTATTTAATTATTTAATAATTAATGCTACGCATATGAAACTTAGTAAGTGAAATCATGTTTATGAATCTCGATTTTGTCATAGTGATGTGATTTGTGTGACCCCAGTGTTACCATGTAGGTGTGTGTATATGTTCCAATGTTACCATGTAGGGTAACATATTTTTAGCATGTAGGATCACATATTTTTAGCATGTCGGGTCACATATTTTTACCATGTAGGGTCACATATTTTTACCATGTAGGGGCACATATTTTTAACATGTAGGGGCACATGTTTTTACCATGTAAGGGCACATGTTTTTACCATGTACGGTCACATATTTTTACCATGTACGGTCACATATTTTTACCATGAGGGGCACATATTTTTATCATGTAGGGGCATATACTTTTACCATGTAGGGGCACATATTTTTGGTCGCCTGACTAATGAATACTATTAAAAAGACAGTAGAGACAACTGAAAGTGTTCTCACAAACTGCAGAATATAGTAATTAAATAATTGCTTTGTAATTAATTAACTTAATTGATATAAATATAAATAATCCTACAGACTTGTGTAAAAAAATCAATGGCATAACCTTTTCCAATAAACAAAATTTATGGTTCAAATGTGTTAAAAGGTTCAATCGCATTTTTTACAAATCAGCAATTCTCCTGATTCATCAGATCACAAAACGAACGACAACATTCTTTTTTATTAGCTGTTTTGTAACCATGACGTCAATGAGTCTGTTTTCCACAGTGACATTAAGGTTGTGACGGAGGTAATACTGAGAAAAGCGATCTATACAAATAATTAAATTCTAATTCCTAAATGTGTGAATTATTTTTTTCTGCTCAATTTATATAATAATAATAATAATAATACGTGACATTTATATAGCACTTATTGCCAAGGCCTCTAAGCGCTTCACAATTATTACCCCCAGTCATTGGGACAAACACCTATGGAATACAATCCATTCCATAATGTTGCAGCTGTATTCAGTGCATATAGCATTTGTACCTCCCAGGTACCCATTTATACTCCTGGGTGGAGAGAGGCAATGTGGATAAAGTGTCTTGCCCAAGAACACAAACAGTGACCAGAGTGAGCCTCGAACCACCGACCTCTTGATTGGAAGTCTGAAACGCAGCCGCTGCCCATCTGCTTCCACACAATTTTTAAACATCTTAACAGTTACAACATAATAACAACTCCATTCTGTAAGTGACAAGCTCCCCGCTGTTAAGTGTGATTTGAAATAAAATAAAATAATCAAAGATAGTCTATTGATAGTATACTGTTATATTTTTTACAGGGTCAAGTACTAATCTCTTTGATAGCTCCATGTTTATTTCAAGGCACTTTCTACAAGGATGTTGCATCGTTCACTGTTCGTTTACATTACCTTCTATATGGAGCAAATGCTTCAATGGTAAGTGCTTGCCTTCTAGTGTTATCCTGTGCCATACCCAGCATGAAGCAGACGAGGCTGTCGCCTCGTCTGAAATTTTCAAAATTTGGCTTTTTAAAGCCTAGCTCATACCTTTGCCTTTCGTGCTTGCTTTCGGCTGTGTATTGTCCCAATGCAACTTAACGCAGCACTACGCAATGAAACAAGCTAATACGAGGTCAATAGGCAGACTAGCACAGAGGCTTTGCATTCTAGCTCGCTTGTTTGAATTTTTTTCAAACATCCGCAACTGAGCACAAGATCAAAATCCATGCGAGCTAAGACAACTGGCAACCAGCTAATTTGAGCAAGGACGAGCGACATCGAGTTGCTTAACGCAGGCCAACGCAGCCTTTTTTCTAGGTCTTCAACCATTGCAGAACATATTCTTAAAAAGTTTGTGAATGCTTCTTGATTTTCAGCTTCTAGTTCCCTTATCAACTTGTTTAATTGATCCTGGTCATCTATTCTGCCGGTCTAAGATCGAATCCAACAACTTTGAGGCCGGATATGACTTTGTCGATGTGCAATATCCCTGGCATATACCGTCATTGGCCATTTTTTGTCCAGATGAACCAAAATCTTAAATTAGTCTAAAGTAGAAGTGTTTTGCAAAAGCCATGTTTCACCAAATCGATGGGTTTTATCTATATTCGCAGAGATTATGACTGGTAGGGCAAAATAACAAGAAAATTATATGTTAATGCAACTCTCTACGAGCTCGTACGCAGCAAACCCAACTGACACGTAGTAGAACGAGTGGGAAGCGAGCAGGAACGAACAGCTTTCGAGTTGATGAACAGACAAAGCGAAGTCAACTCTGGCTACGGCCCTGAGATCATGAGTACTTTCCAATCCTCAGATCCTGTGTTCAATTCTGGTTGCTTGGCATTCAGTTTTAAATGAGAAAAAACGCCAGTTTTTAACATTTTCCTGCTTGTTAAAACCTCATTTGGGCTTGTCCAACTTGGCATCAAGCCCCCTCTTTCTAGCTCCGCTGGATCCGCCCCTGCTAATAATAGGTAGTTTTTGCAGGACTACATTAATGTTAACATTAACCTTAGTATTGCGATAAGCTCCGGTCCTTTAACACAACTTCTATCACTTGAATAAATAAATCATGACCTCATCCGTTAAAGTTAAGATTAATGTATTTTGGCAAAAACTGCCAACTAGTCCAAACCATTCATAATGCAGTGTTCTAACTTTAGTTAATCGAGTTTGGTTTGCTCTAATGGATGATACAGTAGTTGCAGTACTGTGTGCTAATGCCTTCAACACTGCTGTTTTCAGCTGGAATACATCATCTTTCACATACATTTGCAATTGTGAGGTCTCACCATAAAATGAGTCGCATCGTAGGTGAGATCAAATTGAGATGGTACTTACATTTTATTATAATGTACTTTTTAAGTCAGTTTTCTTGCAGGAAAGTGACATTCAGGCAGATTTTCTGAGATTGATGTTCTTTTTTTAAAATATTTTTTGATTACTTTATGGGTGATTTTCTCAAAACCATGTTTCCATACATGAGAACTTCCAATGCTCATATCTTTTGATCTACTTATCCAATGAATGTTATTTAATGTGTAGATTACAGATTACATTGTGCTCTATAAGAAGTTACCAATAACTCAATTTTGGATTTCCTACCATGAGACTCATTTTGTGGCGACACCTTAAAATTATGATTCTATATATGGTTATGACTTAAGTTTACATCATGGTCCATGTGAATGGTAAACGATGATGTGCAGTCTTCTGAAAAGAAATTAGAAGTGTATTGCTCGATTTGCAAAAAGAAGAACCTTACATATATTTTTTCAATTTATAATGTTGCTTTCTTTTTTTTTATCTTAGAGTTCTAGAATTTTTGTTGATCAGGTTGTTAAACAAGTTAACCTGCTAACATCTCCAGATTCAAACCACATTTTGCTCAGTAAGTTTTATTGTTTATAAATGTATCTATCAATACTAAAATATACCATATATCTCTTAAACTATAAACCACTGAATCCACCAAAATTAAATTTATTTGAAAATTTACATTTATGTTTATTATTTCTCAAATAATAAAAATATCTACTTAATTCTTATCCGCTGTGTCTGTTTGTCTGTTTGACCGGGGTTTTCCTACCTCTTGTGGTTGACAATTTTGACGAGGTGTGGTAGTCATGTCTAAACTTAGTTTGTCCAATGTTTTGAGTCAAATCGGCCAATAGGTGGTGATGCGAAACCCCTAATTTGTGTTACTTCGCATGTTTAAGGGTGCACTGCAGGTGAAAAAGAGCTGATATAAAAAAATCCGGTGTTATTTTATTGACAATGTATGCTAGGTCATTTCTGTGGATTTTGTCATCAGCGAACCATAACCCTAGGAGTAATAACATTTGATGTGAAGTAGCCTAAATTAGGGTTTCTGATTACTGCAGGCCAATTAAACTTGAGACTGGCACTCTGTACATGCTTGCTTACCAACTTGTTTGTTTAACAGGAGCTATTGTGGTACCAGGCTCTACAGGTGTGACTGAATGGACCTTCAAACTAATCAGTGATAAGCAAGAGAAATTCCGCACTGCTGTCATGGAAACCATAACAAGCAAATCTGCTGTTACTCTAGAGGTGTTTTATGTTAAATCTTGTATTTATAGTTTACATATATTTTTTTAGTTTGTTTTGTGTAACATATTTTGAGTTTTGTGTTTTACTAAAGCATATAGTACATTATCCTGGGATAAGAAAATTTTATTTAAGTTTTGAGAAATTTTCAAACGCTATAAATGTGAAATCAATGAACGTGTACATGTAGCAGAGCCAAGCCAAAGAGTTACGTAAGTTGAAAAATGGGAAATTGAGTTATTTATAAATTCTGAAACTACACATTATTCATTCTTTATTCAAATTCTCTGAAGGCCACTGGTCCAATGAGACTTAACAGTACATCTGAAGGGGGAGATTTATACATGAAGTCACATAAATGAACTTTATTGTTGATAAATAAAAGTAACTTCTGTCTATTTGAGTTGGTTCAGAAAAAAAATGTGGGAGTATTGTTTCTCATGCAGTTTTGTAGGCAGGACAAGGCAAAAATGGTACTCGTCTTCAATTTCGGCAAGGGTGCACCCGTTACAGAGGTGCAATTTTTTTTTTCTGTTGGGGCCCAGACGACCATTTTTTTATTCTCAGAAATTACAATATATTGTAGGTCTACTGTACTGCCTTTTTCTATTTAATTTCAAAAGTTATTAAAAATAGTCTAATTTATTTACAGGGTATTTTTCTTGTGGAGCCATTTCAAAAGAATTATATGCGAGGGAAAATGGAATTTAATTTTCATTTTGTGGAATCAACAAGTAATGGTATAGAACAGTGAGTGGTAGTAACTTTTCTCATAACATTGATTTTGCTAATTTTCTCATTGTTTAGACATATAATAAATATCATGCACATGATAATTGTAAGGTCTCACCACAAAGTGAGTCTCATGGTAGGAAAATCCAAAATTGAGTTATTAGTACCTTCTTTCTAATAGAGCATAATATAAGCTGTAATCTACGCTTTAAATGATATTCATTGGATAAGTAGATACATAGATATGAATATTTGAAGTTTACATGTATGGAATTGCGGTTTTGAGAAAATGCCCATGAAGTAATCTAAAAACATACAATTAAAAGACTATAAATTTCAGAAAATCTGCTAATTAATTATTAATTAGAATTTTATAATTCTGTTAATAATAAAGATTGAAGACGCTTTCCTGCATGTAGACTCACTAGTCTTGGTTTAAGACGAAGACGGTGATTCGGTTTAATGCGTAAAAGACGATTAAAAGGCACCCATTGCGTTCCATAGCAGGAGGATCGCCATACCTTTCTGATTTTTAGATCACCGTCTTGGTCAATACTTCAATGTCATGTGATTTCCCACCACGGTTTCATGGGCATATAATTACCCGCTTACCTAGTTTCAGTTGCATGTGATTGGCTAATCCACTCAAAAGAGTTGAATATGCATTTATGACAATTACCCGGTAGATTCATAAAGTTTAGGCCTTTTCCCACAAGCGATCGACTGCTAAAACATATTGTTTGTGGTTATCTAGCCTAGCCTAATTCTCTCACCACTCTCGCCATTAAATAGTAGTAGGCCTATCTAGGTACACCTAAGATATGTTCTCAGACTTAACACGATCAGCGATCACAAGGCATAGGCCCTAATTAATGTATTGTATCTCAGCCTCTCGCATGAATCATAGCAGCATTCGTGGTTTGAAATGAGAACCTTTGATTGGTTGACTCTGTGGCCTAATTATCCAAATACGGCACGTTAATCATTACGTCATGTTACCCGGTAATTTCCATTCTCAACACAAGTTCATTCACTATTGTACAAGTCTGTATATTTAGTGGCGAGTCCTCACAATTGTCTTTGGACATTGTAGCTTAGTGGTTGGCATGTTTGCCTTCCAATCCTGAGGGTTTTTATCTTGGTGACCTCTCTTATTTATCTACCACGACCCAACAGCACCATTCTCTAAGCCTCATAATGAGATCTGGTGTCACGGGCGAATGCAGAATTTAGGAAAATGGAGCGTGGGGCGGGGGTGGGGGTATGGGGGGTCGAAGGGGGACAGGTAGAAAGTCAAAAGTTTCGGGGGGTCCTGTGGTCTTTGGATGTCTGGAAATGGCTCTGGGGCATGTTAAGGGATCAATGATTTCTGAATATTTTTGTTTTATAGATATTGTTAATAATATTGATAAGCTTTACTTTCCAAAAGGGGGACGCCCTCCGCCCCTTAAATCCGCCCTTGGGTGTGATGAGTTGTGTATTTTATACAAACTTTACAAATTAAAAGTTATTTCAACATATTTACAGATTGAGGAGCTATGAGGCATTTCCATATAAAACATTGTTTGAGGGCGTTTTCTGGAAGAAGGCTGATGCCGAGGCTTACTATTCCTTGTTTAACTATTCTACGATGGAATCAATGAGTCAGACGTCTGTGGGAAAATCCACCAAAAAGAAGCCTGCAGCAACTGGTGTGGTGGCAAAACCACCTGGAATAACTGCAAATATTAAGCAAGCCTTTAGGTAAATAATTGCCATATTTAACTTTTCTGAAAGACTGTATAAAGCCACCCCTCTCACCAGGATTTTGCTAAGAGTGGTACAAACTCAGACAATTTTAATAAAGAAAATTTTAAAGGTGGTGCGCATAATTCTCAAGTACTGTATCAATATATCTTTATTTTCGTGGCCCTAAATGTTCCCGATTTTTTTAAATGATTTTTAAACAAAACTAGTGATATTTGGAACGAATCACATTTTTCCTAAATTTTAAAATATTTCTATTTCTTTTAATGGATCAAATATTGAACGAGTTGACTCTTTCAAATATCTTGGCGTTACTTTTGATCCACATTTAAATTGGGATGATCATATACATAAAGTGTCCTCAAATGTTTCAAAACGTATTGGTATCATCTGTCGTGTTAAATATTTCCTTCCATCATATACCCTTAAAATGTTAGCTAATGCTCTTGTATTCCCACATTTTTATTATTGTTGTGTATGGTCAAATTGTAATGTTCAAAATACTAATTGTTTACAAGTTCTTATGAATAGATTAGGTAGAATTTTGCTTTCAGCAGATAATAGGACATCAACTGATTTTATTTTAAATAATCTTGGATGGAGAAGACTCAATGCAATTTGGAATGAAGAATTACTTTTATTGACTTTTTACTGTTTTAAAAGATATGCCCCTTCATGTTTATCTTCACAATTTACCTTTAATAATACTTTACTATCCATTCTAAATGCACACGCAGCCAAACATGGAATCTCCCATGGCAAAAGAACCTTTACTTATCGTTCATCAAAAAGCTGTAATGAACTTCCAAATGAATTAAAAATAAACTTTAGAGATCTATTTTACTTTCATTTAAACATTTTATTAAAACAACAGATTTGCATTGAATTTTCTCTAAGATCAATTTCTTTTTATATTAACTGTATATTGTATGTGAATATTGTTTCTCTTTTTGTTTTATATTGGGTTACTGCAGTAATGTACCACTTTGAAAATCAGTGCTCTAGTACTGAAAGTGCCTACAGTGTATAAAGAAAGAATACATAAAAAATAAATAAGTATATGGTATACTGCTATTATATATTTTGCCAAAAATAGAGAGCTAAAGGAAAAAAAAATGAACAAACAATGGTGATGCTGGTTTTCAAAATTGTGTGTCAAATGTACTTTAACATGTAAAAAAAATAATTCTGTGCGAAAGCCATGATTTTAATTAATTTCAAATTTTTATTTTTTGGTAGCATTCTATGTCTAAAAATTACCAAGGAATTTCCACAACATAACCTATTCCTTACCTATTGACTTTTTATCCACAATTTCAATCCAATATCAAGTACTGTCCTGTCATTTCAATTTTAAATATACTGTAATACTTTCAGTCCAACTGTTAAGTAAAATTTGTTTTCAACATAATTTTAAACTTTGCTATCATAGGCAGTTTAATATCATTGTAATTATTTACCGAGGCAAAAGTCAATTTCATGGCATCAAACTCATAAACAAGAAGAGTTAAGCGGATGAGACAAAAGCAAAAATGAAAAATGACACCGTCATCAATTTGACGTGTTCGTTGAGATGCAGAGATGGTTGAATTTCATTGTAATTGTCATAGCTTTATGTTGGTCAAGCATAGCTGCTTAATTCTATTAGTGATTCAATGGGCTTAAGTTAGTATGTGTAATGAACCTTACTTGAATATGCAGCATGCCTAACCATTTAATATCAGAAGTGTTGTATAAACTCATTCTGAATTTAATTCATTTTGAACTCATTCTGAATTCCAGATAAGTGTCTGGATTTGTTTTCATTGTAATATAAATGACCATCTCAAATTTGTTTTACTGCAATTCCACTATGAAATGTAGAGTTCAATTTATCATAGCATGATATTATGACAGACCAGTAAATTATTTGTTTCTTTTGGCCAGTTAAAATTTCAAGAAAATAGCTCTTAAAATACCTGTAAATTTAAACTTTTTATCATTTGTTCATGAAAAAATTGAAAGGAATAGAACTATACATTGGATTACTTATTACCAGTAGGTCTGATCCTTAAAACTGACCTCACAAAGTATCCATGCAAGGTGACAGTGGTTTGTATGGGCCGATTCGGGCGAGAATCGGAAAAAAAACCTAGGATAAAAATCCGATTTTTATCCACGGGTGGTATGTCCGTTCACGCAAAACTGTGAATTCTAAAA
>JAOTQE010069858.1:0-17132 GCA_025631205.1 Nesometra sesokonis
ATACACGCCATCGTAACAGGATTCAATATTTCGACATAAATGATGTCAGGAATAATTTATATATTGAAATATTGAATCCTGTTACGATGGCGTGTATCTCATTCCTTGGAGTAATTGTACTCTCTTACTTGAAGCTGATTGGTGGACCTTTCAGTCTTGGGGGAAGTATTCCAAAAATCCAATCGGTATGGAATTTAGCAGGTAGTCTTTTAATAGTACCTGTTGGTTATTCGTGAATGAGATTTTGTTCTTTCAATATTTGATTTCAGATTGATTTTAAATTTAGTATATTGTTTGTCAGTATTATCTGCCAAACATCCAATCGAACTGTCTATCTGTCTGTCTTTTTGTTTGCTAGCTTGGTTAAATGACACTCTTAAGAAAATATGTTTTGAATTTAACACTGAGGTGGCCTAAATAATATCGTTTACATAGTACCTTACATTAAGTCAATTTAACGGGTATCTTGAGGTTTCTCCGCATCTAGGCCTACGCAAACTTCATTCAAACTGATATTAATTGCTTTAATTCAACATGAAGACGCTAATTTTACAGCATCATAAATAATATGTATATAGCCTCGCCATACGTATTGCATTACTGTTAGTACAGTGTACGTTCCCGTGTAGGTATTCGAAGATTTACGGCTGCTACCTGGTTTTTGTTTACTCAGCCATTATCATAGAGTGTTATGAGGCGTGTCATGAATTTATTATTTAGCAATATTGCCATAACTGTTTAATAAAAATAACTTTACATGCAAAATTGTAAACTACAATTGTATAAATAACATTGCTAAATAATAAATGTAGTCTACACAAGCGCCTCATGTGTGCTTGGTGGCATTCCTACGCATATATTCCAGAAGAATTTTGTTATAATAATTTTTGAATATAGCTTTTATGTACGGTACACATGGGACGATTTCGTAACCTTCCTTATGAGTATTATCTGTTAAATAATGGAAATGCAGCTTTTATGTACGCAAGTTCGTAATAGAAATCGTCAGTTTATTTACGCACGTGATTTAAAAACAGTTTTATGTGATCGCAGGGAAAATAAAACGAATGTGTGCACTTTTGCACAAGTTAATTTATTACTGATTGTATTTTCTTGCCTGAAACCTAAAGGGAAATAAAGACGGACCTGGCGCCCTGAATAATGAAAACAATTTATATAATATTTCAGCACTCGTTTATAATATAATAATATGATGGTGTATGTGGTCGTTTTTTCTCAGGACAAACATATCTGATAAAAATTATCAGATACAAATCATGCATAAACTGGTGTTAACTGATTCTGAAATCCCATGTAAACTACACCAAATCAACTGTGTTCTACTAAATCTATATATGAGTATTAAAAACATATCGTCTACCTACCGTAAGGCTTTATAAACGATTACAATTGCTGCATTCTAGGTGTTTTTGAACACAATTTGTTTACATGTTTACTAACCGCGTACTGTGAGAGGCATCGTTTTATTCCCAAAATAACATGTTTCTGTAACTCTACAGGCCGTCGCTGAATCCGTAATGCTGAATATCTTTACAACGCGCATTGATTTTTAATTTGTGTTTACATTGGTGGATGGTTTTAATAATCTGTTGTATTGCTTATAATTGCTCATTTTACAACTAGTATACCGTAATAATGTGTATGTCAATTGTTGAAATCTATGTGAACCAGGAAACATTCAAACACTGTTTCCTGTTGTGAACTTTAGAGTAGATTTCTGCCAAATCCGCAAGTATGGCAATTACGGTACCTAATATGAATTATTGTTTTTTTGGTATATTTTGGTATTGATACTAAATAAAACTTTTTATATTTCATCTCTCAGTCGTATTTTTCAGTCTTTTAAACAGCTTGACGAGGGCGGGTCTGCTACAGCATCAACCGCCACCATTCTCATTCATAACACTTCTTCCTTTCTCTTAGCCAATCGTCCGAGAGTTCAGTACAACGATTCCTTGAACCTATTCCTTCAATTCCTACTCAAGAACAACCAGCATTAGCTCAGATGAGAAGGAAGCCTTTCTAATTTCTAATTTTGCTTTGCTGGCGGGAAGGAATCCGAGGAGGAAACAGTTGATGTCAAAGATGATTTGAAGCTTACGAAACAGACGAGAGGGACGTCTTTTAATTTCTAATTTTGCTTTGATGGAAGGATCTTGGCAAAGACGAGGGGAATTGAAATCAGGGATGGCTGTGGAGACTCAGACTTGAACCTGCAGTCTCTTAATTGCTGATCGTCTTCCAAATATTGCACGGTCGGTTAATAATTTTGGAGAACACTTAAGTATTCTCACCACATCAACTATGAAATTGTCTGTATAATGTAATGTTAATACAGTTTACCCTCAACTGCAAGACCGTTCTTATAATCTTTATAATCAATATTTCCTTTTAATAAATATTAACTTTAAACATATAAAGTATTTAATATGGATAAGTGGCTAATTCGGTGACTAAAATGATTTACCAAAGGTCAATATATTTATTTTCTCTGGGGCAAACGACACCCCCTTCCTCCAAAAAACGGTCTCAGATTGGGTAATCTGTATTTGCTTGCTTATAAGCGAAACGTGGCATTAACTACAGGTATGAACATGTTAACGTGAGAGTAAAACAATATGAGGTCATAAAATATTGACCTACTTATTCGAAAGTAATATTATAATAACATCACGTTGTGTATTGCCATTATTGTTTGATAATACATAGATGAAAATGGAATGACAAGTGGCAACGATGGTGCTTGTAGGAATTTACGACAAACCTCTCATTAAATATGTATACATTTATATAATATTTCACAGTATATATTACTGGAAAAGTAAATATAACACCTCTGATTTAATATGTCTTGTGTAATATCAATTTGAAAAAGAATACTCAAAAGTCGATTTAAAATAAATTTTTAAAATGAATCCAACAACTTTATTTTACCAACACAAAATTAAGAAAAAAAAGTTTAAATTATTTTTCAATAGCTGCGCCATTTGTATCCAGAGGAACTGTCATTCAATTATTCACCTAGATACATAATTGTTAGAAGATAAATTGTTGTTAATTTACTTTACAATTATTTACGTGTCTATTTTTCTCTTTGTTTTAATAGTGAGATCCGTAACATAAAGTCGTACTTGATACCAGTGGGAAAGCCGAGCACCATAGCGGTACAAGGCTACTTATGGGCATGGCAAGAGCTTCTTGATCAAGTGAGATAACATATCACATTGTATGAGACCTAAAATAATCTTACATAATTAAGTAAACACACCCCACTATACTCCCAATGTATACGAAGTCCCAAACATGACGCTATCAATCCGATGAGCATTAAATCACAGCCCAACAAAATATCACACCTCAACTACATCAAGCAGTATAATTTACATTTATCTCTTTAAACATGAGATAACAACCAAATCGGGCAATCCATTATGGTACCATAATCCCACCCAACAGGAACGTACAAGCCAATCAACCATTAGGCCACAACCCCATGAAAAATAAGACTACAACCATACAAAGCATGGGACCACATTCCCACAAGCATGCGGTCACAGTACCATCAAGTCTGATCAATCACACCTAATATAATACTACAATTCCATAAAATATGATATCAAAATTACACCAAACATGAAACCACAATTCCAACAAATATGAAACCACAATTCTACCCAACATGATACCATAATTCCACCAAATATGAAACGACAATTCCACTAAATATAATACCACAATTCCATCTAACATGAAATCATAATTTCACCAAGTATGATACCACATTCCCACTAATTATGATACCACAATTTAACAAAACAGTTTTTATCATTTGCTATCCGAACTCAGCGACCCAGGGTCAAATCACTCTGTTCCGTAGAAAGTTAATTTCTACAGCCGATAACAGCGTATTGTTTATTGGATAAGTTTTATTTTTTCTATTTTTCCGATAAAACTACACAACCAATTACACCAAGTTTTATATCAGATTCAATTTCATTAAATTTTATCCAATAATCCGTTTGGGCCAGCACGAACAATAAAATAGTTTACGAGGTAGGGACTTAAAACATCAAATAAAGATATTAATGCTAAGTGCGTAAACATAGATGTGCACTTCGAGACGATTTGTGGACGGTCCTATTATGTAAATTACTGCAAGCGAGCGTTTTGCGTTAAACGCAATCAGGAAATTATTTGGGCATTTATGTTCTAGGCCTAAGTCTAATAAGATGGTAGCTTTGAATTCCGTGCAGAAGGGTCACAGAGGCCAACATGTATCCGTGAAAATTCTCTAACTCGTTGTTTGTATCAAAAATACCAATTAGCATCGCATTACGTTAGCGCACGAACATACGCGTTATGTGAATGATTTTACATACATTTGCATTTGAAATAACCATGTGAAACTCAAACTTGTAAACGGATTACGGATAGTTTTGCATGTAATAGGAGAAAATTACTTTGCCGATCAATATTCCCTGCACCGCGAGAATTAACGAATATCGTATAATTTCAATAAATCTTGCTCAGCTATGGTCCTGTAAATTGATATATTTAAAAGATTGTCCAACTTCAATATTCAAAACCAAGCATTAAGAATAAATTAATATGAAAACTGAAATCCATCTGAAATATATTGCAATGATAATATCAATACCGATGGTAACAGTGGCCATGTTTCATACAAACATAAACGTAAACGACAAAGAAGATATCTTATGTACCGTATGCATGTTAGAACTGCATACATAGTTCATCGTGTATCACGTGACTGTCAAAATCAGACGAGAATAAGTAAATTGAGCGTATCGAGTAATATACAACTCAACGCGTTAACTTGAACGGTTTTTGACATTTTATGTAAATAATTCGGCTGCCGTGACGAGCATTATTCAAATTATATTAAGGTTAACGGAGAGAAATGTCCTACAACATACACACTCAGCCAATGGCCTATTATTTCCACCTAAGTTGGTTTAGAATACCACTAGGCCTACACAAAATAACTGATTACATTTGAACTCGCCACAAACGCAGTGTCCAGAAAATATAGTTTTTGCAGATGGTTCATGATCAACAATTTGCATAGCCTAATCTCAATAATTAATATTGCAGCGAAGTACTGTTAATTACTCTTTGAGGAACATATCGGTTAACATTTAGACTATTAACGATTTCCTTTGATCGTGTTGTTTTATTACAAACCTTTTGATAAGTAACTTTTAAATATAATCGATTTTTAAAGAACTCCAATATAGTGTTCGACTGTAATTAGAGTTATTTTATACAAACACAACGGGCATCGCATACAAATGCGAATAAAACCGATGGGAATTATTGCTGTTTTAATTGTATTTAAAACTAGGGAAAAGTTCAATTACGAGACAACTGATATTTTGGAAGCAATTTAAATCATATTATATTATTGAGGTTTAACTATAATTTAAATCGAGCTAATTTAAATAGAAATAAAGTGTATAGAATAATTACAGTTTCCTTAAAATAATTCTGACGTGAACCAGAAAAATAGTTTCTTCATCCTTTATGCATCGTTATAAGAAGCCTCCTAAAAGAGCAAAAAGCACAAAATTACCAGATTTATGCTATTTTAACTGCACATAAACGGTAAATTGTGATTTTAGTGAATATTCTTGCATCTTTCATATAATTAAAACTTTTTTTAATTGACTATAACTTTAACAATTTTGAATGGACTATTTCTTTCTTAAAGGGTATTCAAGAAAGATTCGATGACATCATCGTGACGATTGCAACTGGTGAAAATGCGGCAGGCCTAGCAATTGGAAATTATTTGACAGGGTCAAAGTTAAAGTAAGTCATATTACGTTATTATGTCAATTAATTATTTATTAAGCTATTGTCAAATACTTAATAAGGAATGTAGTTAATCATAGACAACTACTTTAGTTCATCAAATACAGTTTTAAGAGTTTGTAATCAAATTAAACTGCTGGATCTCCAGAAATCTTAAAATACACCTGTTTACCATATTGATCTCCTTTCATTTAATTTTCAACCAAACAGTACAATTTAATAGGGCTTCTTTGCACTGTTATCAGCCTTATCTGTTTGGTCTTGAGATGGACCAACCAGCAACAAACACTATCTCAATGTCACAAATTTACGTTCTTCATGTCATTCTTAGACGTCCAAATCATTGTTCTTAAAGGATTTTTTTTAACAATCAGAAAAAAAAATAAATAGACAAAAACTATCATTATTAATATTTAAGTGACGATAATGATGGATTTACAATATTGACTCTTTCAATATATGACAAAAAATGTGGTCTGTACACCACTGAGGTTCGACAAAATACTTGTTTTCAGAGCATAATAATGTTCAGTGTTAGCTTAGTTTTAGTGTAGTGTGAGAAGTAGTTCAAAAGTTACGGTGATGTAAAGACAAAATAGCCATGTTTTTTACAAATTACGATGCGAAATCAGTGGAGCTGTGAATGAGCATTTACACCGTTTGAAGCATTTGGAGTTTGATGTGTCTTCCTTTCTTTCCAACACCTTTCTAGTTGATACTGTTATTGTCAACCTGGAATTGAGTTACCTGATCCTGGAAATCTATATTTCTTTCTATATTTTCTATCTACCTAACTATTACAGAGAAGCAGCATAGCTGCATGAAATGTCTTTAGAACGTTTGGAGCCATACAATTTTTTCAAAACCATGTGTGCAAATCTTTGTAACAGGCGGCCAATATTAGGTACATTGATTAATCTATAGAATAATTGCGACTGAGTTATCTTATTTTATCTTTACCGACGTTACCAACAACTTCAATTACGAATACTAGGAATAGGCATATTACTTAACACAAAACCAAATTAAACTTAATTTTAGCGGGAGGTAGGTGATTTGACAGATTGGTAACTCCATTTTATGCAATATCACAAAAGTTTAGGATATGACATTCCGATTTTTTTGAAATTCCAGAGTAATTATATAAACGAAAACATGAACAACTTAAAACCATTATTTAAGGTAATTTTATTTTCTTAATATTTTATTTTAATCTTGGAAACACAGAATCATGGAAAGTCACTATACAGCTCCTGTAAAATTATTTGATTATTTTCATTTACAATCGAATGAATAACACTTAAAATTAATCTTCTCCCTCTTCTATCTTCTAGCTTCCTCTTCCTCATCAACTTTCTCTTCCTCTTTCTTTTCTCTTTCTCTTCCTCTCCAGAATCCAGCAGCCCACTGCAGGACATATCTCTCCTTCGGAGTCTTCCATTTATCCCGTTTTTATTGTTGTCCACTAGTTGTTTTCATACTTCCTCAGATCATATCCGTCTCATTTTGATTATTCCGTAGAATACACGCTTATGCAGTCTGCTATGATGCCAAGACGTTCCATGCTCACATCAATTGTACATTGGATATTCTAGGCCTAGGAGACACTGTCCAATCGGAGGATATTATTAATATAATTGAAGGATATCAAGGTGATGGATACGGGTTATCAACACCACATGAAATAGGTACGGTGATAAGTGTATGCTGTGCTGGTAACAAGATCACTCAGTTGAGTAGATATAGATGTATCTGTCCTAGCCACCAGGAATATATAATTATAGCAGGGCGTATCCAGGAATCGGTGAAGAGGAGGGGGATTGATGGTTGCCTCCTGTTAGCCGAATTTTCTGGTGTCATACACTAATTTATATTGCTTTTTTCTCTGACATATTTGTTTACCTCAAAAGGGTGTGCTAATTTTCTGTGGAAGGGGGTGCTCCAGGCCTAAATTTTAATAATACATACTATTTTTTTCCTACCTCTAAAATGGGTGCTGCTCAAGCACCCTAAACACAGTCTACCCCCACCCACCGGGTACACCACGGTACACACACCTGTAATTTCTCATATTGTGACTTAACATATTCACATTCAATTTCGCATCTGTCACCCACCTATCCAAATGTCATACCTTTATGTCTCCAGCCTTATTCACATTCCATACATCTGTCACTTGCCATAACCACATACTAAATTCATATGCAACCTGCACGCCGTGATAATGTAATGTATATAAACATAAACAATGAGAAAATCTGCTGAGAGTGAAAAAGTCGCCCCAACCGGGACTCGAACCCGGGTCACCTGCTTGATATGCAGACGCCTATACGACTCGGCAATTGAGACATATGTGGCGGGTTCAAGTTTGATTAGTCACCTCTCTTATCCACTCGCTATATCCAAATGCCGAATCCAATTACCGTATCAACATGCCATGTAGTACGTCACTGTCATGTCCACTTCCAACTGTCCCTGCAATATCAACCTGCCTTATCCACGTGATATATCTATCACTTGCCACATCTACTTACCATATATGCCTACAACTGACAACCTGTCATTTGTCACCTGTCACACCCAAATGCATTGTGGACCTATCTGCCTCGAGTCTAAGTCTATGTTCAGACTCAACGATTAAGCGGAGCGTAACGTACGCGGCGTACGATTACCTGTGTCTGAACTAGCCGACGATTAGCGTAAGTCCCTAATCCGGAGCGAAACTTGTGCTCCCTGCAAACCCCGGTTTAGCGTAAGCTACGGAGCTACACCTCGTACACCTGAATGGTTTTGTCCTTGTGCTACGCGTTGTCCAATCACTATTTACAATCGATCTGCATTGGCCAATCAATTACGGCTCACTAGTCGTAGAAAAATCACTGGCGGCAATTTTAAAATTGCTTATGACTTTAGCTACGCCTTGTGTCCGAACACCGTGCGTCGTTACGCCACAGATTAGCTTGCGCCTTGCTTACGCTAAGCTCCACTCAAGCCGTTAATCACTTGACATAAATTTACCACCTGTCACATCCACATACCATATAGACAGACCTACAATTGTCACATTCCATTTCTACTTTCCAGCTGTCACTTGTGTCATTCAAATACAATGTAGGTATACACCTGTCACCTGCCATATCCACATGCCATCTTTTACCTGCTTATCCACTTTTCTTATTCACGTGGCACATCTATCACCTACCATATGTGCATGCCTATGCCACCAGATACATCCTAAGACAGGTAGGACTATATCTGTCACTTACCATATTCGCCTGACACATGTCACTACCCTCTTTATCCAAATACCATCGGGTACCGGTCATATCCACCAGCTGCATCCTGGGTCCATTACCTATGTGTCGCCTGCCGCCTGGCACAATCAAATTCCATACAAAACTTTGTCTGTCACCGACCATATCCACCTTATCCACTTGTTGTATCCAGATGTCGCAACTATCACCTGTAATATCCATATGTCATCTGTCACCTGACAAATTCAAATGACATTTTTACTCTGCATATGTTAACTTTCATATCCTGCTGCAGTATTCAAGTGTCATATACACCTCTGTCACCTGTCATATCCAAATGCCATATTTTACTTGCCATATCCAAATACCACGAACCATATCCAAATGTCATCTGTCACCTGTTATATATAAATGGCATGACATGTGTCACCACTGTATTTATATTCATACAGTCTGCTATGTATTTCAAATTCCATGTTTACATGTCATATCCGTTATATCTCATATTGACATTATGACTTCATATACATCTGTCACGTAGTCCTACACCTGTAATAATGTTCTACAGTATGTATCGGTAAATTCATATACAATAACCTTACATTTCACAGACATTAAAACAAATATGAACAACCATGCTCTATTAACTAAATGCCATTTAAAGTACCGGGCTCAATGAATAGCGTTTATTAATCGTTAAACAACTCCAAACATATAGCCTATGATTTGCTCATCGATTCTAGTAGTTGGGATCGATAAGCCTTAAGCAACTTCAGTAGAAACTTACTTATGTTGCTTAGTTGATTTATCTTTATTATCCCTCTGTCTTGTGTACACAAACACTACAGCAAATACTAAAGATCTACAAATGCTATACAGCGAAATTGAATATGCCTATAGCTAACGCGGTCAGATTGCATTTTGCACATGTAGCTACTTACATCGAGTAGAAATCAGGTTGCTGAAATAATAATTATACAACGTTGGTCAGTGTTGGTCTGTGTATCTTATTAATCATATTCTGTAATAAATATCACGAGTATGTAGAAACAATTAATCTTTTTAGTTGGTTATAGGAATTAGATTTCCATTGAAGTAGACAGTCGAATATTTAATCTAAAACGTACCAATTATTATTCCGATCTCGTAGGTTATACTATTAATTGAATACATATTATCGGTAATGTTAATTGCAGTTTTGATTTAATTTATAGACGAAAAGAGAAACAAAAAAAAACAAGAGTATAAATGTTTATTATGTTTTCAGTCGTGTTTGTGTGTGTGTTTGTGTGTGTTTGTGTGGTTGCTTTTGGCAGCATAATTTAGAAAGTATTGGACAGATTCAAATGAACTTTTCAGGGAAGTTTGGAATGACCCATTGAACCATTGATTAAATTGTGTTGAAGATCTGTGATTGCATGCACCTCCGGAAAACATATGCTGTCCAGTTTTCACTCTGAAGTGTGACACACTGATTTTTCATAAAGGAAATAATTAGCTAGATCACCGTCACCTTTACTTTTGCAATCGAAGTATATTTGTAGTAAATACGCAGAAACTTGCGAAAACAAGGACAGTGTGTACAGAAATTGTAAACGGGTAAAGTTGCATGCCAATTCGTGAACTTCAAGGAGCCGCAAAGTAAACGTGCTTACCACAACGTTAAAGCTGCATTCGTGAGAATTTTGTGCGCGTGCAGGCTTGACGGAGGTTTAAGGGATACGCCGTATTTGTGTATGTTTTGAGTGGCATAAAAACAAAACAAACGGAAGATGTTTGATTATCCTTAAGCATGACTTCTAGTTGAACCTTGTTTTACTGTATAGTGTTTGAAATGGTATGTTAGTGTAAGAAAAACATGAGGTACATTCTTATCCTCTTCCGAACTTCATAAAAAGGGTAATAAATCAAATTTGCTGTTAGATTATGAAATTATGTTTCATATCGAAACTAGAGTAGGGTCTGACATGCGAATGAATGGCCTAACTTGCCATAATTTTTTTTTTATGTGGACGCTCAAACAGAGCAATATGAAGAACATAACTTCCTATAAATTGATAACTAAATCCAGCTAAAGCCAATTGATAACAGATGATAAGAGAGAGAAAGTTACATAATGGTGTCCAAGTATGGCAAATCGATCAATCAGATTGAAGGTATAAATCCTGTTTCGTCATAATATTGATTAACAATGTTTGTTAAATTGCAATTCTACATATCTTGCCTTACTCATAACTTCCAAATAAGCACAATTGAGGTCATGTATCTGGATGTTTGATCCGGTCGTAGTTCTAAATGACAGTACCTTATTTGGACAATAAAGCGTTTTCAAAATCAATGGGATAATATTGCCCACCACTTTAACTCCGGCCTTTTCTTTTTTAACTGTGTAAGGTGCCTTGGTTTCATCAAAATAAACAGAGTTACACTCCTCACAATTAGATTTATTAAAAAAAACACGAGTTTGGAGATTTGAGAGGACGCGATCTTTTACATTAAATAAGTCATCAAGAATACTTAATTTAAAGGACATTAAAATAAGATTTATTGAACAGTGTTTTATTTAATATAAAGTAGTGTGCTTTAATTATGCAATGTTTTTATATTGTATATTATGATTATGAAATGCACTTAAACTATTTTCCATTTTTGAGGACAAAATAAAGTGAAATCTGAAATCTAAAATCTGAAAACAATATTGTTTAACTAATTAATTTGTTGTTGTTGACTTTACGTTGTACATAATTAGAAGAGGAAACATATGGCAAATTAAAAAAAAAACTTGTACTTTATCGTCAGAAGGTTTGTTAATGAGATTTTTAACATTTAGATAATTCAACAATATTGTTTAACTAATTAATTTGTTTATTTTGCGTTGTGCATAATTAGAACAAGTAATATGGAAATTTAAAATAAGATACTATTAGAGGAGCATCAGAGAGTTTGTCAATAAAGTTTTTAACGTTTAGATAATTCAAAAATATTGTTTAACTAATTAATTTGTTTACTTTGCGTTGTGCATAATTAGAAAAGTATTATGGCAATTTAAAATAGAATATTTATACAGGATCGTCAGAAGGTTTTTCAATGAAGTTTTTAACGTTTAGATAATTCAACAATATTTTTTAACCAATTAATCCGTTGACTTTGCGTTGTGCATAATTATAAAAGTAATATGGCAATTTAAAATAAGATATTTATACAGGATTGTTGGAAGGTTTGTTAATGAAGTTAATTTAACATTTAGAAACTTAACCCAATTAACAAATATTCTGTTCTTCTGCTCACAATAGGTATGGTAGTTAAAACTGTATAAAGTGTGTAAGTCAGCAAATCAATAATTTTATTAAAGAAAGAAAACATTTAACACACTGTCTACAAGTTACCAGTTTTTTTTTTTACTTGGTAATGTTTTGCTTAGTGTTACTAAAATAGTTGCTACTGTATATTGGAGAAAGTTTAATTTTACTAAATTCTACTGACTCGCGAGAGAATTGCCTGAGCTCGATATCATTACAGTTACAAAAATTTGAAAACGCATCGTCAAATGTAATTTGCTGTGTGAAGCATACAAAATAACAGAACATTCAGGGAATCACATGGCCTTGGCAACTCATATCACTTTCATATCTGCGCCAGGAACAGGAGCATTAAAAATGCACAGTAACACGTACTGTCTCCACAAATATTTTTGTGGGGTATGGCTGTTGGTGCTGGTGACCATAGTATGGCTATTTCTGGTCTTTTTTGCGTTCCATACCTAGAAAAATTTGAAACTGCATTACCGAAAGGATAATAAACAGGCACTTTTCATAATTATTCCTTGTCTGGTACTTCAATATTTACATTATTTAATATTCACAAATTTAAATTATTTTTTTATCTCTGTTTTTTCAGACTTTATCAGGAAAGTTGCAACAGCGACGGGTATTTTACTGGATCCGACATACACAGGGAAGGCAGCATGTGGGATGTCGCATGATCTCACATACGACAGATCAAAATTCCAAGGCAATAGAATACTGTTCATTCATACAGGTATATTTTTGACAAGAAATACAGTGAAAGACACACTATTTATTACATAGAATATAATTGTAACTCTTTACGTCAACGTGGTGCCTTCTACAGCAAAGTAATAAACCATCGGTGTAGAAGGCTTCACGGAGAATATCTAGTATTTCTGATTTTAATGACAGCGTTCGAAAATAATAACTAAAAGAAATTAATATGAAACATGAGCTTAAGGGTAATTTTCAATTGGTAACTTTGCATACGACTGTTAGACGTAGGCATATCGTCCTTTTTCGCGCCGCATCCCGAAGCAGATACGAACAAGAAAGACAATGAAAGAGAAGTGTTGCGGTAGCATGCATTACGAAGGAAATGAAACTGAGTAAAAAATACCAAAAAGCATCTGGAAAATCTGATTAAATCGCATAAAAAACACAGAGCATGCGTTAAAATAAAATGTGTATGTTCATGTGACGTCAATTAGTCTTGGGACCATATACACTAACTTAGAAAATAACCTTCTCAGCGACTGATTTGCGTTTACGAATTATAGAAAGTTGTTAACTGAGAGAAAACCCTTTGGCCGAGTGTTTAAGTACTTACCGACTCATTCATGCAGTTATGCATCGTGAGTCTGCGGTCCAAGTGTTCCAAATTCCATTAATGAGGATTCTTTTCAGGCTAATGTTTAATGTTAGCCTTAGTAGCTTTTCAAACTAATTTTTCTCCAGATCTTAGGCCCGTATACTTAAAACGAACTTTTAGTCGTAGTTCGTGCTAAAACTTAAATTACGTCATTTTGTTGATCTCTATCCAATAGAGTCTCGAAATCACTGGTTATATACGCGTCATTTGACGTAATTTAAGTTATAGCACGAACTACGACTAAAAGTTCGTTTTAAGAATACGGACCTTAGACTCTTAAATTATACATGTAGTGGTTGAGCATGTTATATAATGGCAATGTGGTTTTCAAAATAAATCGGTGAATCTTTTCATACAATCTGTTGCATCTCGGCTGAGTTTGACTTAATTTAAAACACTTTACTGTAGTTATTTAATATACTTTTTAGTAACACTAAGGGAAACCATAACTAACCACCACCATCATCATCACAACATTGTGACATAATGACAATCGTTGAATGGGCTGATAAAGAGCTACCGACAAACTAATGTGTAATATGAAATAAATGTTTTCAGAAAGTGTTAAAAAAAGTGAGGTAAAGACCTAAAATAAATAAAAGAAAGCGTCCACTTAAAAAAAAACAAGTCTAGGATGTGAAAATGTGCTGTCAATGGGCCTAAGTTTTGAAAAAGGGCACCAGTAAAACATTTTAATCTGAAAACTTTAAAGTCTGGATTTAAATATTTAAATATTGTCCACTCAGAAGAGACAAACTTTCACGCTCGCGTACAGAAAATGTTCAAACTGTGAACTTGTTAATGAAACTGCATGCGCGCGTTTGAGACTCTTCGCGCACCTTTTTGTACGGGCGTGTAAGGATTTTTTTTCTAGTGTCACGGACGATCGTACTTGCTCATAAACGCAACCGTTAAATATAAAAGAGCTATTAGAAATACTTTAAATATTTGCTGGTTATAATACTGGCCAGGCCTACACATCATAACCTTTCAAGTTTTTGATACATTCATGATTCATTAACAGCTAAACTATATCACGTATGCATGCCAGCAGGTATCTCGCATCCATCGCTATCCGACGCCGATTCCGAGGCTATGAGAAGCAGAAATATAATATCCTCCGATAAATTAACGCATAATTCATTAATCAATCGTAAATCGAAGGGTGAAATATTAAAACAAATATTACGACTTCGGTGGTTTAACACTAATAGATTCAAAGTTAAGTTAATGACTCTGGTATAATCCAAGCATAAATTTATGTTTAATTACAAGGCGAGTAGACAAGTACCGAGCATTATGTAGGCTACGTGCACTCACGTGCTAAGAGCAAAATATTCAGTCGAATATACCACCCATGTAACAAATTTACATACTTTTTGCAATAACATCTTTAACCCGCGCATGTTTCTTTTCATAGACCTGTTTCTAACTAACTACAATTGCATTTTGAAACTGTTGCAAGTAGACGGTCGAAGACTTAAAACATCCCATAGTATCGTTTTTATAGTAATTTTTATTCACTACTAACCAACTCAGTCGGGTAATTAAAGATTTATGTATCACTCGTATAGAATTACAGAGTATGTAATGTTACACCGTGCCTAGTATGAACTCCCATAAACATTAAAAAGTCACAAGTAACCTTACTATTTTTTTTTTCTGATTTGATGATCAAGTTCGTTAATATTTGAACTGGCTTGTATTTTGAACTAAGTTTGTCTGAACACATCATAAAGTTTTAGATTGCAATGTTCCAGTAGTGAGGGTTCCAGCATGGAGTCTCTGGAGTTCAGAATATGCAGAAATAGAGACTAAAGTTCCATAAATTATTAACGATCAAATGGATAAAAATGGATATAAAAGAAAAGAAATAAGAAATGTCTTTATACTCGAACGACTCGTTCATGAACTGTTATCGGCCTACTTGCCTACGTAAAATATACTTTTACAACAAGAATGACGTCATAATTAGGTAAAATTTTAAAATACTAGCGAGATTTCGCAAATTTACGAAATACGAAAACGAAAACGGATACGTCATCAATTCATGTAACGTTTGAATAGAACACCTTGAATATCTGTCACAGTTGGTCAGTATTTTACGACGATTATCAACAATTCATGGGTAGAAAATTTGATATATTTTTTTACACATTTATGGACTTTCAAAAATTGGGGTGTGACGTATCCGTTTTTGTTTTCGTATTTCGTAAGTTTGCGAAACCTCACTACTGTTGAACTTTAAGGATGTTATGGTTTTTTTATTTATTAATATATCATTTGATGTGTGAAAATTTTGTGCATGGTACACAATGAGGGTTCTATATTGGTTTTCTTATTTCTTTCGTTTATATAGGATTGCTTCTTTTCATCTATTTAACAATCAACGATAAATTGATACAATGAAGTTGTTTTATAGATATTACAAGAAATTGGAGACGTTTTTATACTAGAACAATTCAATCGCCAGTTAAAATATAAAGACTGACAAATATAGTTTTTACAAAATCTACTAAAATGACGTCATAATCAATAAAAACGTTAAAATTTCAACGGTTTTTTCTTTGTTTGTTGATTATGACGTCATTTTTTTAATTTATGAAAGTAATTTTTTTTTAACATAGGCCTACACAATGAAAGTTCATACTGTTGTTCTAGTAAAGATACTTTTAAAAATTCTTTTAATTTGTAGGGAAACAACTCCTTTTTAATAAATTATCGTTGATCGTTATCGGCATAGTCTAAACAGGCCTTTAGTCACTATTTCTGCAAATACTTTGAACATAATGAAACAGTGTAAATTGGCCTGAAATTCTGCGCATGCTCAGTTTTCTGAGCGTGTGCAGAGTGTCTGAAGGGTTTTATTTGTTAAAAAGAAAGTTCCTTATTATCATACATAACAAATGTCATAAAAATGGAACGCTGAATTATGCAAACATTTTACGTTGGTTACTGTACCAACCTACATTCTATTAACTTTAATCTTGTTAAACAATCGTTGCCATAAAGAACAGTTATGAGACATAAAAATAAAACATATCTATACAATTAATTCAAATGTATTGTTGAAACTGAGAATTATTTACTGCTCGCGCTAATAATATTGAACTATGAAAATGTCTCTAATTATACTAGTTTGTTTAAATTAGACCTACTGATTTCAGAAAAGATCGGTGCACATTGGACGCCAAATAGCACATTCTACGTCGATGCAATTCAATTCAATTCAATTAAATATATTCGGCCATGTCCCGAGACCCATATGGACTAGAGTTGTTTGGTAGGATCTCATATAGACACATTGAAAGAGATTAAATATTCTCGAGTGTCCACTGAAGTTTCAGTATTTTTGCCTCTATT